>JAKUBE010000010.1:0-71208 GCA_030674755.1 Metschnikowia henanensis | reverse complement strand
GAAAGCTCACTAGCCGCTTGTTGCGAGCGCACAATGGCAGAACTAAAAGTTCTGATGGGCACCGGGAGAATGGCTCTTCTGGCCAATTGAGGCACGCCGACTCTGCACACACCGGAAAGCGCAACACGGGAGATAAATCTGGACATTTTATTAGCGTTTTTGGATGAAAAGAAGTTGGTTAACCTCTGGCGTTCTTTGAGATGGACCCCGCACCTTGAGGTTTTTTTTTCTCGCGCCCCTGGGTCACGTGAACATACAATGGATAAGCACACCAGGAATTTGAAGCGACAACAGAACACACTTGAGCAGTAATGAAACTTTATTTCTAGATTCAAGAAGACGTTCACATGCGTCATGCTCTTTGTCTTTATCTCTTCTTTGATCAATGTGAAGTCTTATGCGTATTGAGTCCATGTATCAGGGATGGCCATGCGAGGCGATAGCTCAGTCACCTGATGCTGGACGTGTGCTAATGTATGATATGATGTGTAAATAAATGTTGAGGTTTGCTCTGCCTCATTCGCCAGAGTCTTGTCGTTTTTTCTCTGTTTCAAATGTGTCTGCTTTGTTCTCAATGGTGATTAATGGTTCTCCTCCTCGTGCATAGCCCTGAGAAATTCCTTGACGAAAAGAGAGGACCGCCTGTACTTCCGCTCTTGATACTTTTCAAAAATTGCTTTGTGATTGTTCTCGGCGTTGGAACAGATCTTCATGAATATTTTTGCCAACGGCTTCAATTGCTCCTCCGTGTAACCAGAGTAGAATACGTGAAGTTCCGTCCAGTGACCCTTATTGAGCATCTTCCGCAGAAGGTAGTGTGCGCCTGCTGCAAGCCACGATGGCTGCGAGGCCACAAAGCGATGGTCCATGATAGTGATTTCCAAGAAATACTTGGCCAATGTTCGTGTTTCATAATCGTAATCGTCTGCTTTAGATGTCCGTCTAAGGAACGACATCGGGCCCGGCCACCCCATCTCGAATTCCAACACTCCAATCATGAACAGCTCTGCCTTGAGAAACTCTTGCACCGTGTATGCATTGTCCGCCATGTATGCAACTTCTTGCACTGTGGGGCAGTTGATCTCCTCATATTTTGCCGCAAGAAAAAGCGCGACGGCACCGACCAATTGAAAGCGGGACAATGAAACTTTGCGTCGGCTGAGAAATCGGTCGATGTAGTTGATGGTCAAGTACAACGTTTCCAGGAGTAAGTTGAATCTCTGGTGCACCTGCACAACCCAGTCCACTAGGACGGATCGCATTTCCCATTTTAACTCGTCTTGATCATCCATATAGTTTGCGTCGGGAGATAACTTGTGCTCGAGCTCATGGAGGTAGTTGAAAATCTCAGGTGCGTATTCCGCAACCATTGTCACATCGTAAGTATCTTCATCATTCTCGTCCATTATTCTATCTGAGTACTTCCGCATCACGTACTTCAACTCGTCAAAGATAGCTCTGTTCCACTTCGGCTCTTGCGGCTGTTGCTGAGCCCAGTGCTCCATGACCTCTTCCTCTTCTTCTTCCTCTTCTTCCTCGAAGTCGTCCTCTTCGTCCACGTACTCAGTTCTTTCGACATGATATGCCTCTATTTCATCATGATCTGCAGGATGAGGAGTTATTGGGGGCGCGACGGAAGGCACCTGGTTCTGGACTCCGCTGTGATTAAGCGCGTCCGAATACACCAGGCGAGGCGTGTGGACATCCTCCTCTGAATCTGTGACATCGCGTGCACTCAGAGAAATGGCGTCGAAGTGTTGGCGTATTAGAAGCCCGTCCGAAAACGAGTTTTTCAGCACAGAGGAGCTCAATAGCTTCAGCGGCTCATTTTCCTGGCCTGGCTCACGCGTATCGTGGCGTCTGCGCTTGTTCTCCTCAGGTTTCGAAACCCGTGTCGCGGCAAGATTGGTAGAGATCGACGAGAGTGCTCGTCTTTGAAGCGACGAAGTCCGACGGCTCGGGTTATCTGACAATGAGCGTGCATGAGACGTGGCTGGATCGTGTGACATTCTCTTTTGTTTTTCTGGTTCCAAATGTCTTTACACAGTAACACCCTGTTGTGTATGTGTATATATAATTCCTTTGGCAACGGGGAATGAAGGTTGTAAGAGAGAAAAATGCAAAAGCCGGGGGATGAGCGAGCGACTGTAAAGGGTGAGATTGGATGGGTTCGGCGGGCAAATTTCTTCTCAGCAAGCTTCGAGTTCAAAGTTGGTTTTTTTGAAGTGTTCTTCAAGGTCTAATCTTCTTGGCGTTGAATGTTTCAAAGGTCAAATGTAAGCGTACAGTAAGTACGTGTCTCGCTCGCAAATCGGTATGGATTTGTCGTGTTCTAAAAGTTCGAACCGACCCAATGAGTATATGGGTTCAGCGACTGACAATTCCCGAGTCTTTACAAGGGGTTTCTGCCTTGCAAATGGGTCTTTTCCTTTGGAAAAATAGGCGATGCTGTTAAGAATCTGGAACAGGGAAGCACGCTTAGGAAAGCTTGACTAAACAAAGGAAGAGTAACTGAGCGCGCGAAAACAAACAAAAAACAAGCGGTGTGCAAACTGGCGATCGGATCTTGGTGCACGGGTCTGTGTGAATCTTCGTGCTGCAAATACGGAAGCGGATATGAGTTTTTTGTATGAGCAGTAAAGCTAAGAGTCGACGGACCTGTTCCTACCTCAAACTATGGAGTGTTGAGCAGGGCCGAAAGTAGCCAAGGACTGAATTGGATATCTGCTGAAGACAGAAGCTGCTGATTGGAAGGAAAAGAGTAAGCTGTTTTGCGAGTAAAAATATCTAGCCTCCATCCCCCACGTAGTCTGCAGTACAGGCCGGCTGCTTGTTTGTTTGTTTACGATCGCGTGGCTATATGCACGCCTTCACGTACACAAACTGCCTATCCAGAATCACGTGAGTTGAACACGTTTGTCTGCCTCTGATTTAATTTTGGCTTTGCTTCCAATCAAAAAGGTCGCGTGATGAGAAGCGTTTTGTTTGATGAAGCGAATTCTTCTTTTATAAGGAAGAATCGATACGTCGAGACGAAACTATAAGAACGTTGATGACACAAGTCCCGTAGAAACGTCTTTTTCCTTTCACTAAGCCGGTATCCCACGCTGGCTATCTTAATGCTGATTGCTCTTCAAGCTGGCTCTTTTATCCTTGTGTTTTTTTCTATGTTTGTTCTAAACGTAAACGCCCTTTAAGTTTGTGATATACACTCACATAAATGTTAAATCTTTTGTACCTTTGGCTTGTCTACGTTGATAATTGCAACATCTGTTAAAATACCCTTTATGTTCTTTAGCTAGCATTTAGCGGAAGGCCGGCCAATAAAACCAAAAGATTGCACGCCTTTTGAAGAATGATCTTTGGTAATACGCCTTTTGGGCAATTCGTCGCGAATTTCAATGATTTCGAGATGGCTTTTTTAGACAGCATTTATGCAGAGACTATTCAAGGATTTTCAAGCACCAAAATCGCTCAAGTCATTATTTTCATCCTGATATTCTATCGAATTTGCGTCTATTGCTGGAGGGGGGTGATGTTTCAATAATCCGTTGCTTGAATCAATTTTACCCCGATAGTTGAGAAGCCTGAGGATTCCAGGATTCAGTGGGATACATTGTTTGAAAACCAATATCAAAGCTGCCACTCCGGCAAAAGTTTTATGGATACTATCAGAATCCTTCAGTAATAGTGAGGTGGTTCCAGTGCTTAAGAAAACTAGTTCTACGTCATGAAGGTAAGGTTACTTGCGTGTTTTTATTAGTATGCGCAAGCCAATGGTTTTGAATTTACTTTAGGACAACATTATCAACAGGGACAAAAGAAGCTATTTGACTGCCTGGTGTTGTCAGTAAATTCAAAACTTGAAAGCATTTGCCAGGTCTAGAATCATGACTCATTGGGGGTTGAAAAATTAGCTTATCGAGAGATGCGCCGTCACTTGGTATCGAAGAAGTGAAGAATTCTTGAGAAAGTCAGCCATGTTATCTTATGAGTTGTATTTGTTTTTGCCCAAAAAGACATATAACGACCACTGTGGTTTTTAATACCGGCGGAATAAGATGAGAATGCCAACCACATGAATCCAATGACAAAGCCTCAAGCCGAGCCAAAGTTCGCCACCAATTATGATAAGGTTCCATCTTCGAAACGAACTGTAACCCGAATACTTTGATTACTATCCCTTTGATAATATAGAAACAGCATGAACAAACCTACATCTTAACTCTTCTCTTGCAAGTCATAGGGGTACTTTTCTTTCTTCGACACATTATCGTGAGCCTTACAGTGTATATCGGTATATAGAACACTCTTTCGACCGAAAGCCTTGGAATGTATAGACTGAAGTTCAAACATTTAGGATTACAGGTACCCTTTTGCTTTCAGTAGAGTATCATCGTTTCACATTACGTATTACTAGTGAAGAAGAGGCTCGCCTAAAATATAAAGGCATGAAATAAGGAAGCCGATTCTTACTACTCAATTGAGCTCAAATGTAATTTTAGAGTCGCCAAGACAGAAGACGGATTGCGGGGTGTGTGCCACTTGTTTATCTAGAGGAACATTGTGTGAAGTGCACGTTTGCGTACCGGCAATACGCAAGTATATTTCCTTGGAAGATACAGTTGTGAAACTTCTCTACACTTTGCAATAGTGTAAAATTTAGGAAATAGCGTTGAAGGCCCTCCTTGAAATTCAGACAAACATGCCATAATAATTGCCCTCGAATCTGCGCTTGTGGTAGTCGTAACCCACTTAAATTTTGTGGTAGCATGGACGCAGGGGTAATAAGCAGGGGCAATGATCAATATCTACAAAACCCCTGTGCCTTATCAGCGCCAAGAAATAACGAAAAAAAAAAACTTCAAATAATCAAAAAGAAAGAATTGTCAACTATCAAAACCTAAAGACTTTTCTGTAAGCATAGCCGTAGAAAATAAAGGATTAGTTGTTCCCATAAATATTGATCTTCTACCAAAACTTCAAACAATTAACGAACTGATATGAATATACAAGCAATACGGTAATCTAGAATTATCTCTGAACTCCTCAATGTATCTCAAGATGTACACAGGTCTCACTTAAATGCAATGGTTCTTTTAAAAAAAAGCAAAAAAAACCAAGAATATGCTATGACTAAGATGACTAAAATACTCCGAGTGTCATTGCTGCGGAAGAAAAGTTGCTAATTAATTCACACCCAGTGTAAGACTAGCCCACCCACGTATATTAAAGACCGACGATATTCCACAGATGTGCCATGAAATAATTGCCTGCTTCTCAAAATTTCAAGCTATGCTACCTTTTACAGTCATCACAATTTATTTTCTAGCATCTACAGTCTGTGCCAGTTCTGACTCAGGTATTGTGTTATACCACCGAGGCGAACTTGCGTATTCCGCGTGTCAGTCCATATTAGGCAATACTGTCACTTATTTCCGCACGGAAATCGACGGAATCACCAAAATCCCCTTGGACGGCGGGTTTTGCAATTTAAACGTCCAGCAGGCTATTGGGGCTATGGCACATTGCTTGAAAAGCTTGCCCACAAACGAAGGAATCGACGCTTTTCTTAACCACTGTAAGGCATACAATGTGACCACGAAAGACTTCAACAATGCCTATGAGAATGCCACAAGCTTTTTGGTTGCAAATGTGTCTGCATACCCTGGATTTGAAAAGAGTGAGATTTTTTACTATCCGGTTGATATCAATCAAAACACTCTCGACGGTGCTTACGATCTGACACTTGGCCGCTACTATAATTATAACAGGGCCAACTACTATGGCGTAGTGCTTATATGCTACTGGGTACTTTTGGTATTGGTAGCAGGCGCCTCGAGGGCGTTTCAAGCCATGGCTGCAAAAACCGTTCTTTCATTGAATGGACGAATCGCCAACTTTTACCGAAAACACGTCACGATGCCTGCCTTGTTTCTGCTGAAGGTGGTAACGCGTGGCCGAGTCTTGAAATACTTTGAGTTTGTGATACCAAAACGCATCGAGACCGTTTATCTCGTGGTTTGATTTGTGTTGGTATTATCTTTCAGTGTTTCAGGCTACCACCACGAAGCTCCCAACGTTTTTTGGCCTGAAAGACACGTGGAGATGAGCAGAAAAGTCGCCGACCGGTGTGGAATCATCGCAGTCTATTTGGTACCAGAAATCGTGCTATTTGGCGGAAGAAATAATTTTTTGCAGTGGCTTTCCGGGTGGCCATTTGCGAGATTTAATCTTATTCACAGATGGATGGCCCGGACGGCGCTTGCGTTAGTTTTTGCCCATGCCGTTGCCATGACCGTATATAGCTCTAGTGTGCAGTGGTACCGGACATTAAGAGATGAGGTATTTTTCCAGTGCGGGCTAGTGGCGGTGATATTTATGGGAATCATGTGTTTGCACTCGTTGGCAATCTTGAGGAAAAACAACTATGAATGTTTTGTGCTTTTGCACAATGTTTTGGCGATCGTCTTCATTGCGTGTGCGTGGGTCCATACGCTGTTTGGCGGATACCAGCAAATGATGTATGCAGCCACGGCAATTTGGGGGTTTGACAAAATCATGAGAATTTTACGAATGGCTTGGTTTGGCGTGCAACTTGCCGAGGTCCAGTTGTTGGCAGACGAGACATTGAAGGTGAAAGTGCCACGTCCTAAATCATGGTCCTCCCAGCCATTATGCCATGCTTACATCTACTTTTTCCAGGCATCTTGTTTCTGGCAATCGCATCCTTTTACCATCGTCGACTCAGCGGCTGAGAAAAACGTTATTTGCTTTTACATTAAAGTGAAAGGAGGCATTTCCAGCTCGATTAGCATGTTTCTAAAAAGCCAGCCATTTCAGAAGTCATTTATCAAATGCTCAGTGGAAGGACCGTATGGCCACGGAGAACCCTTATACCAATATGCGTCTGTGTCGTATTTTGCCAGCGGAAATGGGATTCCCGGTCTATTTTCGAGTGCATTACAATTATCACGCCTTTCAAATCGACAAAATTTGAAGCTCTACTGGGTCATTCGGCACTGGAAATCCATCGAGTGGTTCTATGAGGAGTTGAAAACGTTGCTGCTCTCGAATGTTCAAGTGACAGTCTACGTGACCCAGTTTTCCGCTCCACTTGAAAGCTCGTTTTTGGATAAGTTTGAGATGAGTGAGACTCTTCTTACAGAGAATGAAACAAAAAATCTGGATAAATTAGAAGAAAAGGTGGTGAACAAAACGACGCTTGAACTGAACGCCGCGCACGTGATGCAAGTGTTGGATTCCATCGTGTTTAAGTCAGGACGGCCGGATCTCTCTGCGATCATCAAGGGCGACATAATTGATTCAAATGGCCCTGTTGCTTTTGTGGCTTGCGGCCACGATCAATTTGTTGATACTGCTCGAAAAGCAGTGGGTGCAAATTTGCTTCTGGGTAAGCGCACAGACTTTTACGATACCACAGAAACATGGTAGGGATTCTAATTGCTTTTTCTTTCCGTCTACTACATTAAAATTTTATAGTAGAGAACTATCGATCGTAGATATCAACTTATTTTCTTGTACGGATCAATGATAAAAATTTATGTTCTTTCTTTATTGTCATTCTGAAGAGTTTTCTTCATCCCTAAAAGAATCACGAGTACTGCTACTGACAGGAGAAACAACGTGGAAGAGACAGTTCATAAATCTTGTTGCAAGTGGTAGAATTTACTACTCAAATTACTTTTTTTTCTTTTCAAAAACAAAAGCAATAGTATTCTCAGTTCTGTAAAACTTGGGTCATTAAAAGTGTTACCGAGGCAGATCACGTGACTTGGAAAGACCACTAGAGTTCCGTCGAATGCTCCTACTCAGCGTAAAAAGAAAATCAGGCTGCAGATGATAAGCGATTATTCTTTTAATTGTCATAGTGTGTTGATAAAGTTCACAATGAAGGGTGGAAAGATCACGTGACCAGAAAAATCGGGCCCGATTCTAATCATTCACGAATCTCAAAGAAAACGAAATTGTTTCTTTCAATCGAGTGGCGGCTCAAGCTTCAAGTTCTGGCGTCATATGGTGTTGCTTATCGGTAATTTCATAATTAAAAGTTCTCGGGATGTGCCGTGAAACCGGGCTGTGCAAATAAGAGGGTATTAAGCTTTCGGCTCGGCTAACACCGTTCTTGGCGCGTGCTGGGTCTGAGCCTCACGGCCAATAAACTTTAGGTCCATCCAAAAAAAGTGTGATTCCAAGTTTCAAAACTTGTTTCGGGACTCAAAAGAGCTGACTGTAGAGCGAGGACCCCAATATGTTCATACCTAGTTTAATATTTAAAAGTCCCTGGGGAAGTTCAAGGACAAAAGCAAACCAAAGCCCTTGTCACGTGACTGGAGCTGAATCCAGCTTTCACCATTTAGCAGCCTCGTAGATTGGCGGCTTGAACAATATGCTAGGGGCTTTGAGAAAGATTTTTAAAAAAGTCTGCCGAATCTGGGGCAGAACGTTTGCGTCATCATGGTCCTCGAAAGACAACAGCGAATCTTCGCGACTCTGGGTGCTCAGTTCCTTTTGCACCACGTGCTTTTTTCAACATTCCATTAAAAAAAATTTAATGAAGTAGTTTGATCCTTTCGTGAAAAATGCATTATTTCGTATAGCACTGAAGCGTTTCCGCATGAATAACAGTTTGTGAGTGGGTTGGAAAGCGTACGCGTCGCGTTGAACTAAGGGAATTGCAATCATGATCACACGTTGCGAGTCACTTTTAATTCTTCCACCCGACTTTTACAAAAATACCTTAATTTATTTAAGGTTGTAGAGCATTTTTTAAAAACATCACAAGCTGGCATGCTCCGATCATTCTGTTTCATTTTTGCACCACCTTTTTATCGTCTTTCTGAAACTATATCTAGTTATTACTGAAGCCTCGCGGTCAGAAGGCTCCCGGCCCAGAGCCCAGGGCCACATCCAGCCAGGCCCTAATTTATAGCGCCACAGCTCCAGAAGGCTTGATTAAGGGCCCACCGTTATCTTCTAACAACACCTTTTTTTATTTGAAAAGCTAGCCATTCAACCTCGCATGTCTCACAGAATCTGCCGCAATCAACCGAAAATTCTATTTCCCAACGTATCCCCGCTTTTTCTCTAATCATAGCAACCCTCAGGTAACCACGTGCTTGGAGAGGCGCCTGCTGCGGCCGCACTAAGTTTCTGGGCGCCGGGCAGTGCCCTAAATTCCTGGGCCCATGGACTGATGACTGGGTCTCCACTTGCCTTTTGAAAGGCTAAGCCCGACGGAATTCTTCTCACGTAAATTGTTCATTGTTCTAAATATTCTTCGTCGGCAAGAGACCAGAGTTTATATAAATCGGATATCAAGGCAAGAGAGATACATTCAAAGAAAGTTCTTATCTTCTCGACCCGAGTTTCGCAGTCCCGTTTTTGGTGGCCCGAGAAATTAGCTTTAATCTAAAACCCGTTGACTATCAGTCATTCGATCAGAATCCGATTAAATAGGCACACAAACTTCAATAGACCAAAACGCACCTAGAAGCAACAATGGCGCACACGACCATCATTATCTCCAACTTAGAAAAAAGCGACTTCGTGGCGTCTGGATCCAGCAGCGTGTCGCTTTCTAACCAGATAAAAAATACCCTTGCAGCGCCTGAATTCTACTCGGAAAATCCACAATTAGGCGAAGTGGTTTCCCACTGGTCGGAGTTGCCATTTTTGAACAGAATCATTGCGATTTTCAAGTCGGAGGCCAACGCGTCGTCTGCGTATCGCTACTTGCAACAAGCACAACGTGATTCTGGAAACACCGCGTTTGTGTTGCCTGAAACCGCCCGGATTTCGCAGCAAGAGAATCTCTTACAGAGACTGAAACTGGCGGAGGCATTGAAGCAGAGCCACGTGCCACACGGGACGTTTGAGGGTTCATTCCGAGAACTGGAAGGCGATACAAGTAATGTAAAAAGTGCCTCAGGAACGAACAACGACAGCACGGAAAGAGGCACAAATGCGCCTCACAATGGCGTCGGCTTGGCGGGGTACCATGAGCCGAAACCAAAGCCGACAGACATGTACGCGGACCTTCTTAACGAAGGCATAGATGTTTCTCAGTTCAACACTGAGGAACAAGTGAATGAAATCAGGGGCGCTCCGGGGCACCAAGATTCGGCTAGTCTCGGCCGGTCCCGCTCGCTCACAAAGACCCTATTCAAGCCTTCGTTGCTGATTAACACGGGAGCTGCACGAACAGGGGAACAGCCTCCTTTGTCTCCCACCATTACTTTAGACCAGAGCTGAGAGTAATTGGGGAGATTTTAGATTGGGGATATTTGAGACTTATGAAAAGCGAATTTGAGTCTTACGAGCCTTTCGACGCGGGCGTCTGCTTGCTTTTCTATCTTGAAGCGAAGCGCTAAAGAAGGACTGGCTCATCGACTGGATTGCTTGGACGTTTATCCATGTTCAAATGTTGGTTGGGCATCCTGTTTAGGTATTCTACTTTGCGGTGTTCTGTTTTGCTCTGTGGGATAAGTGTTCTGTGATGTTGACCGTCCTGAACAATATGAGGAATTACATATATACCATAGCGTACTTCGTTTCCTAATAGATCAACAAGGAGAAGTAGACATGAGACAAGAATGTAATGATCGTGTCTGAGTTTGCATCAGTGACGAGAGTTTGTCTGATCAAAGAAATGAAGGACGCGTTGGGACATCATGGTTTTTGTTGTTGACTTGCCCAGCTTGCAAATTCATCGCCGTTACATATATGTACCTGAGATCGGGCCAAGCGAGGCTTGTCCAAGGTAATCACGTATGAAAGTATTTTTACCTTGAAAGTGGCTTAACAAGAATTAATGAAGCCTGATTTGATAGACCGCCTCTTTCGTATCAAATTGTCGTTTTCACGCAAAAATGTTCATAATGAAGAGACTCGAAATTTTCGGCCTGAGATTTAGCCTGGAATTGTTGGAGGCCGCCTCTTAATTCAATTTACTGAATTCCATCGTTATAAGCGGAAATGCGCTCTGGCTGCTTTGTAAAATTGATAGTTAGATGAGTTACATTAGCGCCCTGTCTTTTATACCTTTTGCGGACAGATGGACGTATATTACTGCTGCGAACACGGCCCCACGGGATTCTGTGATGAGGTTGGTCACTGCTCACATTTCTTGCTGACTGCAAATTCGAGCTGTAGAGGGACAGAAAAGAAACTAAAATTCATATACCCACTGGCTTCAAAAAAAAAAAAAAAAACGATGTGGAGGTCTGGCACACCTCCTCAAAGAGATGCTGTCTATCGACTTCTCATGTTAGCAGGTGCGAAAAGAGACTCTTCCGACTTCTCAGATCAGTCGGAGCGGGAAGACTCTTTTTATCTCAGCAACTACGATATTCATTCATAATCAAAGCAACGTATATAATGACTCGATGGACCTATTAGTTCTTTTGGTGTAACCTCAATCTCTCTTAACTTCTCGCCATACTCTGATCTAAACCCTAATCCACATTTCAACAACCGTCGAAAAGACGGAAAACCTAAAAAAGAGGACAAACTGAGAACATGGGAATCGATGAAGATCAAAAGCCGACATACACGCTACATTTGGAACGGTACTATGGCTTCTGGAGAATCAGTGGAAATAGACGGAGAGGTGCAGTTACGTAAGTTGCAATTGAAGTAGCATGTAATGGTTCAGACTTTGAGAAGAGTTCACAATTTGAAACTTGAGTAGTATTTAGACAAAGGGAAGAAATACGGGCAGTTGTGCACTTGGACTCATGCTTTAAAAAAAGGGCCATTTTCCATGTGCTGGTGGATGTGTCTTTTCTGTGGGTCGCAGGCCTCGAGCATCATCGAATAGCACATCAAATGAGCCTTCGGATTGATCGAGTCGTTCAATGTAAAAACTTCTTATATTTTGATAGAGAGAATCCTATTCCAGCGTTTTGTGTTTGCGCCGAGTTGGTGGTATGCGTTTGACCACTAGCCATATTTAGAACCTGTCACTATAGTCTAACTTCCTTGCCCACGCCTTTGACTCACATCCCTAGCACATAAGTGTAATTCACAGCCTTTACCCACACTTTTGGTCCGGGGCAATTTCCGTCAGAAAACAGACCACGAACAAACGGAGGTTGTTTTGGCTCTGTCAATTTCTGTGATTACCAAACTAGCGTTTAAATTAACAGTTATCAGTACAGTATCTAGAATCCCACACCACAAACTACCGCAAAGCGGATCGTACTTTTAGAACAAGGTCTTGCCCTTCGTTCAGTCAGAGCGCCCCCTGATTCTAGCCATCCAGCAACGGCATGATCAAAACAACCCGGTGTCCTCCATCCAGATATCGCCCACGGCATCGAAATGCCGGAGCTCGTCGGCCGTAAATTCGATGAGCTTCCCCTTCTTCGTGGTGTCGACAACGCCTTTGGACGACTCGTGCTTGCCTCCAATCGACGTGTATGCACACCAACTATACCCATAGCAGTAGCGGAGCGACAGCCAGGGCTTTTCCGGCTCGTTCTCCTCGTTGCGGAATGTCTCCTCTCTCAACCGCATTGGCGGGAGAATCGCGTGCCGGATCTTGAGCTTGGTCTTGGCAAACTCGCGGAAATCGTCCGCCGTTCGGAGGTGCGAGTACCGTTTCTGGTACTTTGCTTCGAAGTTCCAGTCGATCTTGCCCTCAAGCGCCACGCTGCAGTGGCGGAATCCCGAGTTGAACCAGACCAAGTCGTGGTCGCCATCGTCGCTGATATGCGCCGGGTGATTTGAGCAGATTTCCTGCGATTTGAACACGCGGGTTGTGCGCAACTCGTGCTGCCGCTCGTGGATCGGCGTGAGCTCGCCAATGGCTGCCGCGTGGTTGTCGTTAAAAGCATATGCTTCGTCGCCCTCGAAGACTAGCGCAAGCCAGTAGAGCTCCTTATCTCCATACACACGCTGTTTCATGTGGTCGAGAAAATTGAGCGTGACCATGGTCAACGGCTGGGAAAAGTGGCGCTTGCGATTAATAGCCACCACGCCGCTCTCCATGAGAAACATGCCCCCCTCGAAAAACGTGTTGCCAAGCGTGTGGTCGGATACCTGAGGGATGTTGAACACGGTGGTGTCGGCGACCGAGGGCATGAGCTTGTGGAAAAAGTTGAAGTCGCTGGGCGTGCGGAAAATGCCCATTGCCCGGTCTTTGTAGAACATCGTGCCTGTATCGGCGAACTTTTTTAGTGTGAGGAAGTACGACGGCTTTTTGAGAAGCACGGTGTCGGCGTCGCAAAGCACCATTTCCTCGAACGAGTTGAACATCGTGGCGAGGAGCTTGTTTGAGAACCCGTTGAATTCCAGCTGGTACCCGGCGGTTACGGCAGGGTCGATGTCCACAAACCACACCTCTTGTGGTGAATACCCCTTGTACTCTTCCCTGGCTGCCTCGACGATCCGGTCCCTGTTTCCTGCAGAAAGCTGCAACAAGTTGACGATCTGGATCGGGAGCGTGTTTCCCAAGAACCGAAGCGTGCGCAAAAAACGTACTACGGCATCGGTGTGGGTATCCGAAAGAGTTAGCACTATTCCTTTTCCGTTCAACCGCGCCTTGTAGTCGCTCAAAAAACAGCCGCTTTTTGGCGCGTTTGTGTCCTTGAGCCCGGGAAACTCAACTATCTCCCCGTCCCACCGCTCGAAAACAGGGTACTTGCGCGTGAGCCAGGGAAACATTCGTTGTTCCACGTCGCTGCACTCCACCGTGCTTTTGTCGAAATGAGTTGCGATTTTCGCCGCGCCGTCGCCCCTAGCACTGCCGCTGAGCGTCTTGTGTTGTTTCTCGGCAAAAGCCACGTCTTCGGCGCTAGCACCCACGTCGGCCAGGCCCAAATAACACTTTTTGAACACGCGCACATGTGCTAGGTAGTCGTGCATGACCTGCTCGTCGTTTTGCAACTTCTCACGCATGAGGCGGTGCTTGTGGCGCAACTCGGCGTCCGAGGGCCCCGAAAACTTTGTTTTGCGGATCTTGGCCTCCACCTGCTTGGCTCTTAAAAGCTCCTTTTCGCGCCTCATATACTCGGAGAGCGGCTCGTATGCCTCCCGCGCAAACTTGAGCTCTTTGGCCGGATCCAACATCCAGTTTGCGTCTTCCAACCGCAATTGGTTGAAGTATATCAGACACCGGTCTTGAAACGACGTGTCTGCGAGAAACTCGCCCACCCCAAAATGGGCGAAGATCTCATCGTACACCGTGGCCTGGGTGTGCACGTCCGCGAGCTTTTCATTGCGCTTTGCTAGCTGCGCAAAGTAACTGGTGAAGAGCTGTTTTTTGGCTGTCTTGGAAACTAAGGAAAACGGCCGTGTCCAAAGAAAGAGCGTGATGATAGATATTCCGAGAAGCACGCTATACCGCGAGTACTTTCTGGGCACCCGCGCAATTCTAAGCTTCGCCATGGTGAAAGAAATTCTTTCGTTTGAAATATCTTCTCTGGATGAATGTACTTTCCAAGTGAATGTAAAGCGAAGGTCTGAAATCCTGGGGTTTTCAGGGGACACAAATGGAACACGGGACGCACTTCGCTTTAATTTGAGTCGCCTCGTTAACGTGTCATTTTTCCGAGCGAAGCTCGGCTCCTGCAAGATAGCGCCTCTCGGGCGTTTTATGTGCAGTGCGGACGCCAGAGAAGAGTACGCCTTTACGGGCCTCAAGTCCATTGGTGCAGCTTGTCGAAGCGCTCATCTTATCATGTCGCAATTGTCTTGAAGTGAAACATCGTTTTGATCAATGTAAACACTCATCTTGGGAAAACGGGCTCTTTAAGCCTTCGATACCCAATATGATATGCAGTCCGTTGCCGATTCTATGCCAGATGTGTCGTATTCCGCCTTTCGCGAAGCATGGAAAGAATCCTTTTATCCCCGCTTTTTGTTGAGTACACGCAATCGATTTGTTTAATTCAGGCTAAATCAATTTCTGAAACTCTCTCTCATCCTCTTTCTAAATCTTTTTGTCCGATAAACTCTCCGATCTTGATTCATGGGTATGTCGTAGCTCAACGCAGTTAGCTTTCTCCTAAATTTACATCACCAGCTTTTCTGCGGGGCTTGGTGGAGAGATAATCAACAACCTGCAGTACCTCAAGTCGTACGTGCAGGTTTTCGAGATCTCCTCTCATAGGTGATAAAGTCAATTGTTTTAAAAAAGAAGTCATTGCAACTGGTCGCGGTTTTCTGCGGTATTTTGGTAAAATTAAAATTAAAAGCTTGCAATATTTTTGGCTTTGAAGCTGATCTTGATGAGTTTCTCCTCACAAACAAGAGTCTTAAACTTGTCTCCCTTACGTACTTCGACTTTCTTTACGAGCCCAAAGCCAGACGACATGAGGTACAATCTCTTTTGTTTTTGACAGCTTGACAACACATAAACCCTTGTGTGTAATGTTTTCCCAAGCTAGAACTCAAGTTTTCCAAGAATACTTCTTTTATGTTTTTCGCGGCAGCGCAGAAAGAGAGCACTTTGCAACCACCTTGCAACGCGTAATTAAAATACGTTCGAGACTAAAGTAAGTATTCAACAAAAACAGCACAGGAATGTTTCATAGACTTTTGTGTCCAGGACTCTCGACTAATATTCTATTGCAGGTGTGTGGAAAGCGTGAATATCAGAAATCATGTGATAAACATTTTCTGCTGTATTGATCTTTTCAACATAAACTTTCATCATTTCATACATACCTACATACATGCGATAGCCCGCTAGCGCTTAGTACGACGCATGAAGCTGCTCAGATTCTATAAAAAAGATGATCCTACTTTTTTTTTGAGGAATACCAAAGAAGGGTATCTTATGAGTTTGCTCGTCTAAGTTTGGTCTAGACGTAGTTGTCTGCATTGAGAGGTGCATTGCATTATGGACGTCAGAAAACAATGCAATCGAAACCGCCACGTTGCCTCACAAATTTCCCAATCTTTACTTTCGGATTCACAAGGTTTTGACAACCGAACAAAAGTTCTAATATGGCTTACAAAGTTGTGACTCGAAATCCTGACTTTTGGAAAAGTCCAGATATCTCGATCAAGGATACGTTTCAAGCGGGGGCAACTATAAATAAACGTTCTGCGGGACAAGGTGGCCAGTGCAGTTCATCATCCGAGAATGATTCTCAGATAAAGAAAGCCAAATATTTCCATGATAACGGCTCAGAGTTTGTACTGAGTGAAACATTCAAGATAAACGAGGGGATTGGGTTATCGATGGTGTCTGAGAACAAAGAAGAAGGATCGACTTCATTAAGGAAAAGCAAGCGATTAGAAGCAAAAAGCCTTTTAGGCTCGCCTGAAAGGGGTTCAGATGCGCCAGTTATAAAAAATCAGAAAAAGCAAAGATTCCATCAGAAACTGGTTTCGAAAACAAAGAACAAAAACGGATGGACTTCAAGCTTACTGCTCGTTTCAATATCGTCTTTACTGACTGATTCCAAGAAGGGAATTACTTCATTGAGCGCGTTGCCAATGAGGACATTGCGCCTGCAAAGGACCCTTTTATTGCCACGGAGCCCACTAAAAGACAATATCAACGTATCTCAAAAGCCTAAAGAGTCAAACACTCTAAAAACTGCAAAATTCAAAATGAAGAAGAGCCCTTATGCTTTAATCGCTCAACGTCGCATGAGTCCACGGTTAAATCCTTTCATGAAATTCTCCAATGAGCTGAACAATCAGCATTCCGTCATTGAGATAATAGACGACGATTCCTTCCCAGACTCTGATTCCAGCTTGGAAGTATTATCTTTATCAAACCCAAACATGGATAAGTCAAGTGACCGCTTCAACCCTAAAGTAAATGAAAAAGGGGCTGGAAAAAGGTGTGGTACAAGGAGTGACAACAAGACATTGATGGACAAAGTGATGCTGCTTCAGTCCGCTCCTATCCTAGCCGATTCCATGATAGATTCCTTCGACCCCCGTCTCAATGAAGACCAAAATGAAGCAGGCGTCAAAGAACTTCAGTTAGAAACAGAGAACATATGCTCGGAATGTTTCAAAGTATGCTTGACTGCCCAGTCTCTAAAAACGCATATGAAGACTCACAAATTAAAATCCTTCGGCTGCAGCAGGTGTGGAAAAACAGTGGCCACGGCAAGAAGCCTAACCAATCATATGAAATTACACAGTGGAGATAAATTAAAATGTGACACTTGCAAAAAAGAGGTGGCCTCAGAACAGGCTATGAAAGTACACATGAAAGTGCATACCAAAGAAAGACCTTTCTCTTGCAGCCTCTGTCCGAAAGCGTTCCGATTTAGGGGTAATCTTGGTCAGCACTTGGAAACGCATAAAGGCGAGAAGTTCAAATGCTTGATATGCAAAAGAATGCTTGCGACGAAAAGAAACTTGGAAGACCATCTTCGAATCCATTCCGGTAAGCTTCCTCAGTGTGGGATTTGCCACAAAAAGCTAGCGTCGCTTGGATCTCTCAATGTTCATATGAAAGCGCACAGACCAGAAAAACCTTTCAAGTGCACGCTTTGTGAAAAGCGCTTCTTGTACAAGGCCGTGTGTGCTAAGCACGTGGTATCTCATCTGGACATCAAAAGCTTTCAGTGTGGCATTTGCCTGAAGAAACTCAAGTATAAGACCTCCCTCGAGACCCATGAGAAAATGCACAAAAGAAAAGGAAAGTACTTCTGTGAAACATGTGAAATAAAGTTTAGTAAGAAAGTGACTTTCATCAGGCATATGAAATCGGAACACGAAGCGGCGGCTTGAGAATGTTGAGTGTGTTATGTTCGAAAAAGATTAAGTGAGTGGAATGGCCGATTGAGCGGAGGTTGCTTTTGTGTCACATAGGTACTCATGTAAGTCTCCTGTGATCACACAATAAAGCGTTGTTGTTGGTATTTTTCTGTAAAACTTATCATATGAACTCAAAGAAGCGTTACATGTGAGAAAGGTAGTTTTTTTAAAGGCCAGTGCTCGCAAGCAAGTCCCAGATACCAAATGATTTATGAGCACCCCATAAGAATAGTTTAATGAATGTTCGAAAAAGTCTCACAAAGCGCATGATTCTTCATCATTCAAACCTTAAAAATTGAGCTGGAAGCCGGTGAACACTAAGGCAGGCAAAAATGTGCACTCGATTCAGTCGTAATATTTGGAGCCATTCACAAGTGAGCGCTATTCCAAGCCTGCTCTTTGAAGTGAATTTATAGAGTGCACGTCATTATCTAAAAGCTATATGGATTTTATAGGTGTTGCAAAAGTTGCCTGAATTTGTTGACCCGCCTTGGGAGCACGCTAATTCTTGAGAACAGAAGCCGAATGCACTAAAGTTGTTAGGTTCTGCTCAAGTGAAGCAAAAGACGGAAAACAGAAAGACGAAACAAATAAGACGGTACTATTACTTTTGTTACAAATACCTTTTATTTGCTCTTGCTTCTTTCCGCATTATCGTTTTATTGTTAGACCGAAGATTGTTAAGAAAGCGATTAACACAGTGGAAAAGTGAGGACCAAACAAGCTAGGCATCTTCAATATGCTGGTCTATGGCACACTAGTTCAGAATTTCACCTAGTAAACCCAGCTAGTTCGATGATTTTGTTACCCAAATTGATTTTTTTTGTTGTTATAAGCAACCGCTTAGAAAGTCCTCACATCACTATTAGGCATCGTTCTGCAATTTCATAAGTCCACGCATATAAAGGCTAAACTGCAAGGCCGCACGATGCTACAGACTCGCAGAGACTGGAAATAACCAGAAGAATCGGCTAGATTATCATCGAGCAGTTGAACGAGTTGCCTTTATTGCATTTAATGATATTTCGTCCTTTTGTCCTCTTACATGCCATATGATACAGACCTGGCCGTGCTATCTTTTTTTATCCATATGTCTTTTTTTTTTTCCGTAACTACGTCATTATTAATCCGCTCCACTCATCAGGTGCGCGAATTGGGCCGCTCATACAATCCAGAACTATGCGGCCAGAATCCAGATTGTAATATTCTTTCACATCTTTCAACCCCTGAAATTCCACCCACACATCGAAAATGGCTGTGAAAGGATTGGGACAAATCGATCAGAAATACGACGGTATGTTTTTTGCCAGCCCTGGCCTGAAATTTTTCGCCATTTGAGCCTAGCCCAGGCCTCTTTTACCTAGCAAGTGCCTAAAAAGCGGCCCATTGTTCCTGTCTCAACTCTGGATCAAATTCACTGAGAAGCGACATGGGACACGTTAGTTCTTTGTATCAGTTAAATTTCCATCAATCCCGTATATCAGAATTCCCGCCTCCTCTCCTTTCATTGCTTCCCGCTGAGTCTTCCAGCTTTTCTCTTCTCACACCTCTTTCCCCGTATATACTAACCGCCAGGATCTTCATTGCGCATTGGGATCCTCCACGCCCGCTGGAACGATGCAATAATCGCCAACTTGGTCAAAGGTTGCGTAGAAAGATTGAGGTCTTTTGGAGTAAAGGAGGAAAACATTGTCATCGAGTCGATTCCAGGCTCGTTCGAGTTGCCCTACGGTGCCAAGCTCCTCGCTGAAAAGCAGCAAAAATTGAAACAGCCTCTCGACGCCATCATCCCCATTGGCGTGTTGATCAAGGGGCTGACCATGCACTTCGAGTACATCTGCGATTCGGTCACCCACCAGTTGATGCGTCTCAACTTTGAGCTTGGGATTCCTGTGATTTTCGGCGTATTGACGTGTCTCACCGACGAGCAGGCCGAGGCCCGTGCCGGGCTTATTGAGGGCAAGATGCATAATCACGGCGAGGACTGGGGTGCTGCTGCTGTGGAAATGGCTCTTAAGTTCAGGGTCTAGGTGATGGAGAATCTGAGACATTTTAGGAAATGCCGCGAGAGACTCTGGGCACTTTTAAAGTGCTCAGGGCTGGATTTATAGCTTCTAGTCGCCC
The DNA here is from genome assembly GCA_030674755.1 of Metschnikowia henanensis. NCBI lineage: Eukaryota > Fungi > Ascomycota > Pichiomycetes > Serinales > Metschnikowiaceae > Metschnikowia > Metschnikowia henanensis. The sequence continues at coordinate 51,330 of JAKUBE010000010.1, read as the reverse complement.
GAATGTGTAGGCTGATTGTATGATTTCTTTGCTGGCAAGCTACAGCAAGATTAGCCAGCTTTGCGCTTGAGCATCGTCTTTTAATATAAATATGCAAGCTTTTCTGATTGGAGGCAACTCAATGACTCGACTTTTGTTATATTCAGAGATACGCAACTTACATTGGCAATGTTATGGCCGAATCGATCAATTTCGTCCTTTGGTGTCCTCAAAACGTAGGGCACGATGAATGAAGGTGGTCAATTGATACATGTTTTTCAGCGGCCTCTGGAGTCTTGTTAATAAATGATCACTGCTTCTTAAAGTTTGGTTGGATCTTTTTATATCTCTTGCTCAATTTGGCTGTTGAGCTCACTACAACGACTTATCGGCTGGCAGGACACTCGAACAGCTTGCGAAAACGTTCGCTTCTTCTGTTCTCTCTGGAAAGGTTACTGATCGCTTTTTGTAATTCGGATCTAGTTTTCTTCTTCGAAGAAACTCATCGCGTTTCAGAAAAGATATTTGTACAAATGGTATGGATGACTATGATATTCTCGGTGGGCCATTTGCTTAGCATAGGGACCCTTAAACGTAGTCGTTCGTGATTTTTCCTGACTTAAATAACGTACAGAAGCACACGAATCACAAGATATATATATAAAGCTAGGAGTTCTCAGTTCCTTCACTGATGAGGCCGATTAAATCGACGTTTGAAGGAACTTGTTTGTAAGATGAAAGGCGGTTCCGAAATACAATAATATCTCTATTAAAATACCAGAAGATTAGAGAAAAATTGATGGTATCTTCGCTCCTGAGAGGAGGTTCGATACAGGGACGTATTTTTGAAAAGAGACGACACGGGCATGTCCAAAACCTTGTTCATGAACAAGAAAGCTTCTCACATACAAACCGACTCACAAAAGTACCCTTGGAAGTATCCAATAACGAGAAAAGTAATTGTGAAAAATCAATCCAGCAAAGATGCCTACCCGCAAAAGAAGTTTTCAAGCCTCGATCTCCGGTGTCGAGAATTGCACGAAAGCTGAAATTTGCTGAATATTTTCTGCATCCCATCAGTCGATCTCCCTAAGTCTCATCTGAAGACAGTCTTGACTGGCGGTAAGCTTATCTGGAAGAACATAGTGCGACTAAAAACGTAGATAAGAAGATTCTACGCATTCTATTTGATTTTAAATATTCTACTCTTGGAATCCAGAAGCAAACTCTCTAAACTTGATTCCGAGATTAATGACACTGACTGTTCACTCGGCCCCAACAAACAGATCACTAGATCATCGTAATCAATTCTAGGCTGCACAACTAAGTAGGCGCGCGCGCCCGCCCGCCAGGGTCACGTGACCTGCACCGCTCACTTCGTCGAATCTGGAAAAGCCGTGCTTGCACTTTCAGAAACATTAGCCCCCACAGTTCGTTACAAATGAGTGGATGTATGTATAACAGATTGCAATATCTGGAATACCCATGGCTTGCTCATTACACAGACATAATTTGCGATAATTTGCGACCGTTTTTGATCATTTTCACCCGCTTCTTCACGCGCCTCTTAGCCGCCCATACTTAGCGCCGAGCACTTCTAGACACAATGCAAAACACACCAAAAATGAAGGGAACTACAGATGGCGCCGCCTGATGTTAAATCCTGGTCACTCACTATCATTTCTTTTGTTTTTGTGTCGAAATTGCACCCTTTTGTACCCCTCCTTCCCGATCCGTACTAACCCACCCAGTTCGTCTTCTTGACTTGGTGAAGGCCGTGTCTCCGGTCGTGCCCGAGATCAATCTCCCTGTGGAGAAGGTCTCGCTTGACGAGAAAGTCATGTTCACTATCGCCAGCGGCTTGGTGTTTGTGCTTTCGCAAATCCCCGTGTTTGGTCTCGTCAAAGATGCGCCGTTGAAGATGGCCGACCCTTTTTTCTCCTTGAGGCCGCTTTTCGCCATGGAGCAAGGCTCCCTCTTGGAGTTGGGCTTGGTGCCTGTGCTCACCTCCGCGTTCGCGTGGCAAATAGCCGCCGGCTTGAAGCTTGTGCGTGTGAACTTCGCCTACGGATCTGATCGGGAGTTGTTCCAGCTGGCGCAAAAAGTCACCAGCATTGTTTTGGGCGCGGTGTTCGCCGCTGCGTTGCTTGTGTCGGGCTACTACGACCCGGTAGTGCGGGGTGCGGCCAACGAAACCAGCTCGTACGGCTCGTTTGCGTTGATTTTCACGCAAGTGTTTGGCTGGAACGTCGTGTTGACGTTGTTGGTCGAGGTCATCGACAAGGGCTACGGGTTTGGGTCCGGCGCCTTGTGTTTCCTTGCATTGAACGCTGCCACGAGCCTTGTGAGGGACGTTGTGGGCTTGGAGCTTGTGTCAGCCACCCCAGATGGCGTTCCTCAGACATATGGTGTTGTCTCTTACTTGGGCAGGAGCTTGCTTACTATGGAGTTGGCCACGATCAAGGAAGCTGCCATTGGCATTTTCACGCGCTCGGGCTTCCCCAGCATCGGCATGGTGCTTCTCGCCGTTGCCACGGGGCTTGCTGTGATTATGTTGCAGAACTTCCGCTTGGAGTTGCCCATCAGATCCAACAGGGCCAGGGGCATGGCCAACATCTACCCGATCCGCTTGTTGTACACGGGCGCGTTGCCCGTCGTGTTTGCATACACGGTAGTTGCCAACTTGCAAATTGTCCTCCACTTCGTCGCCGCTGCCGTGGCGCCTTTCTACCCGTTTGTCGCCTCATTGCTCGCTTCGCGCGACGAGTCGGGCAGGCTTGTGTCTGGCGTCGCATTCTACGTCAGCAGCCCTGCGTCGTTGACCGCGTCGCTCTTGTCGCCTATTCGTGCCGTCGTGTACTCAGGCACGATCGTGGTTCTGGCGTCTGCTTTTGCTGTGTTGTGGTCAAGCATCTCTGGCTCCGCCCCCAAGGATATCGCCAAGCAGTTCAAGGACCAGGCTATCGTCATCTCGGGTAAGAGAGACGTGTCTGTGACCAAAGAGTTGTCGCGGGTCATTCCGGTCGCGGCGGTGTCTGGCGCGGTGTCATTGGCCGCGTTGGCCTTGGTCGGTGATTTGTTCGGGGCCTCGGGCAAGACGGTATCGGTTGCTGTGGGGATTGCCTCTGCGTTTGCTGTCTTGGAGGATTTCATGGTTGACCTCCAACAAAGCGGCGGCTCGTCGCAGTTGATGGGTTCCATGGCGGGACTCAAGTAAGCAAGGTATGATTAGCTTGTGGAGGAGATGAACACGGCTTGCTATCTTTGATGAGTGACAGAAACAGTTCGAACAAGCTTGTATCTATGACAGCATTCGCATATACATAGTCGTGGAATCACCGATATACTCTGGGGTTGGAAGATCGTGACCAGTATTCTACGGGTTTAATATATATTTGTAGAATGGGATTAGCCCTGATTCTGACGAATTACGAAAACTTAATCACAAGATCGGCGAGCTGAGTGTTGTTGGATTTTGCACTCCGCGCAGTAGGATGGTTCGTGTAATTCAATTCGATATCATGATGAATATTCCATTTATATGTCGTTATCGATGTAAGTCACGGAATTATGGAGTGTATGTGACAAAGCACTGGCTACTTCTCATCAAAGAAGTCAAAAGCCACCTTAAACCTTCCGAAACATATAATAAAATTCATTGGAGGCAATGTTCTACGTAGACAAAATATAGAAGAATTTGTAAGAAAAACAGGAGCATATACGCTTCCCATATTGAACACAACTGGTGCGTAGTAATAAATAGACTTGAGTGTGGGCACGTGGTGGAAGAGAACCTCTCATCCTATTGTACAATCTGTAGTAGCCTTATCACTATAAGAACTATGATTCTACATTTCTTTATTATTTCGAAGGATTTAAGCAGATAGTAAGTACTTACCCAATATCTTGCCAGCTGAGATGAAGCCAGCTTAGTAGTCAGTAGCAATACAGAGAAGGGAGAATTTACTTACCAGTGAACAACCTGCTACCTTCATACTGAGGAAGAAGAGATAGAGGTACCTAGGTCCGTTTCGTATCACTATCCAACAGAATTTTGCATCCGTTACCAATTTGAGGAGTTTAGCCTGATTATTTTAGGTCCGGCTTTCGCGCACCAGATTCCCCCAAATTATTTCAAAACTCTAAAGTGTTGGAAACGCTACACCATTACTGAAAAGACAAAAATAGGGAAAAACCAAATCAAATATAGACAAAAGGTGGGAGAAAAGAGATTACGGCCCCCCACATAGAATTACATCTCTTGCACATTTTCAACAATGCAGTTCTCGCGTTTTCACGATTAATGGCATTCTCACATTCTCACGTCCTCACATGTTCCAGCGCCTCCAGACCTTATCAGTGCGATAATCCACCAGTGATTAATCTCAATTAAGTAAAACAACATCTACCTTTCAAAACGCATCACACCATTTAAATCACCACCACACAACTCTTAACACAGCGTCTCTCACATACCCATTCTATATGCCCTCTCTTAAACTCGTGCTACTAGGCGATCTGTCTGTAGGCAAAAGCTCGCTAGTGCACCGATTTGCCCTGGGCTCATTTGACCCACATCTGCCCAATACCATAGGCGCCGCGTTTATTTCAAAAGAACACGAATCAAACGGGCGCAAAGTCAAGTTCGAGGTCTGGGACACTGCGGGCCAGGAACGCTACAAATCGCTCACGCCGATGTACTATCGCAACGCCAAAGTGGCGGTGGTTTGTTTCGATCTATCTAATATAATCTCGCTGTTTGAACGTGCCAAGTACTGGTGCGAGCAGTTGGCAGTGCTGGGGCCCGCGGAGATAGATGTTGTGATTGTAGGCACCAAGCAGGACTTGGAAGGTGCAGATTCCGGGGAGATTCCCGCGGATTTGGGCCCTGTAATACAGTATAGCACGGAAAAAGGCTACCGTTTTGTGAAAACGAGCGCCAAGCTGGGCGAGGGCGTGGAGCCGCTATTCGACTCGATCGTGGATGGTTTGGACGACGAGTTTTTTCGCCAGCAGGAGCCCGAGCGGGCGGAAACGGCGCCGGAAAACGTGCTTCTACGAGTCAGGCCGCGCAATTCCGGCTGTTGCTAGCGAAATTTTGGGGAAGAATTGGAGGATTTAAGGGAAATAATTGGAGAGTTAATAAGGATATTTGGTGGGTTTGAGTGGATCCAACTGCGGCGGGCGGAATGATGAAGTCCCGTGTATTTGCCATTTGCCTCAGCTTATCTTGGCTTCATACATGATATAAACACCAGCCTTTTGGTAATTTCGGGGCGTCCTTTTAGTTTCATGTGAACGGGCCAGTCCCGTCCGTTTTTTTGTTTGAAGTTTAGGGGCAACAGAGAATAGACACTTTGAAAACGTGTCTCATTTGAGAAACCGTGATGTAGATTGCAGCCAAAGCCATCTATATCAACTGTCGTGTAACCTAAAACAATCTGCCTTTGAGAATCTGAGGGTATAGGTCATTACGATGTTGTTCCTTGACGACCATGCGATCTATTATGAGACTGGTTTAGCTCAGTTTCGTACTAATTATGTCGTTCTCACTTAATGTATTTGTTGCATTGATGTTCTGCAACAGTTTCTACGAGGGGCTGAGTCGAGGCAAACAGTACCAAGAATTACTACGAGAAATCTCGGTGATTCGTTGGCCATTTGAACTAATCCGTGTCGTCCAGAAACGTCTTATGGTTCTTCCAGTCATAACAGGTGCCTACTACCAAAAATAGCGCAGTTTCGCAGGCCAAAGCTCATTTTCAGTGTTTAGAAACGACCTCAAGTTTTACTTTCCTTTGAACATACGGTCGTGTGACTCAGGTACAACAAGAGCGCCACCACCCGGCTGTGTAGTCACCTGTCATAAAATGGAAAGATGAGCTGGTTTTAACCCCAATTACCAGAATTTTCGACAAAGATTCCAGACCCCAACCTTCTGCCTGGCCCAGGTGACCAGATAGACTGTTTCTCCTACGCATCCATTATCATGTGGCTTGACATGAACAACACGTTCCGGCAGGCTGACTGGCACTACAGGGTACGACCGAGAACCGAGTCGCATTTTCAGACGGTATCCGAAATGGCCCAATCAATTATGCCCAACTGAGCTCAGAAGTCCTTGGATCTGATGACATATTCCAAAACTTCAGTACATTTGAAGCCTCAAGACCAGTCTGTTTTAGCAACTCAAAACTCCTGTTTCTGAACGGCCATCGTAGCATCTAGGGCATTTCTCTTGAAAGAAAAGCGCCCGCATCAAATACGCCGCTCATAACCTCGGGGCTCACTCGACCTCTAGTCCCTTCAGCTTCCAGTACTCCCTCTTTGTCTCCTTCTCCAAGTTTGCCTTGGGCCTGTCCTTGCCGTCGTCCTCGTCGTTCGAATCAGCACCTAGACTCATGAAATCCTCTACGTTTTTGTTGGAGTGCTGCGCTGCAGATGCGTTTCCGATTCCCCCAACTTTCAGAGGAGCGCCGTTTGCAATTTGCTCGGCCTCAGAGTTAGCAGACTTACCAAGGCTGGCATTCTTTGGCTCATCGAGCGAGATGTAGGTGTCGTCTTCGCTTTCCGCGGTCATGTCCGAAAAGTAGTACTTGTCGTTCCCGGCCGCGCCGTCGCTCTCGTTGTCGGAGCTCTCGTGGCTGATGAGCGCCGAGTTCACCACCTTGTCGCGGTCGTCGTTGAAGTCCCGCGACTTGCCTTTATATGTGATGATGTCGCCGAGAATCAGCTGGCCGAGCCGGCTTTTGTACGACGTCGAGTTGAGCTCGTAGCACTTCGCCGTGAGGAGCTGGTACGCGCCGCCGAACGCCTTCTTCAAGTCGCGCAAATTGTACGACGACCGTGTGATGTTGTTGTCGGGGTCCGACGGGTCCTGGATCACTATCGTGAACTGGTTGCGCCCCGAGCTGAGCAGCGGGTACCGGTATTTGCGCAAGTACTTGGGCGAGTCGTCCTTGGGGTCGAGCGCTAGGATGAGGTTGTCGTAGGAAAAGTTGCGCCCGTACAACTCGAAAAACTCAATCAACAACGTGCCCAAGTTCTCCATCGCCGCCAAGTTCCCCGACGCCACGCGCGGGTGCATTTTCAAAAAGTGGTACACCATGATGATCGTGGCGTAGCCGCCGAGCCCGCCCACGTGCACGTTGTTGAGCATCCGCGACCGGAGAAACTGCTTGACGATGAGCACTAGCTCCCTAAGACCGGGGTTCAAATCGAGCCACCGCCGGATCCGGCGCGCCGCGTCGATTCCGTTTGTGCGCTCGAACGACACGTCCACGTGGATGTTGTACTTGGGGTCCACAAACTTGATGATGGGCACTTTGGCCAGCGCAATGACCTCGATGTTCTTGGCGAGTTTGTGCGTGCGCAAATACGACGAGAGCTGGTACAAACGCAGCCGCTGCTCGTAGTCGCCCGTGGTGGAAACGACCACCATGTCGATGTCGGACCCGGGCAAATATAGGTCGGTGGCGCAGGAGCCGAAAACATGTGCCTGGGTCGCGGGCCAGAACGTGGATATGTGCTGTTTGAGGCTGGAAATCACCGTGTTGCGCACGACGATCTCATCTTTCGACGGTGAGATGTAGTTGACGAAGTCCTTGATCTCGAGCGTGAGCCAGTCCGCGATTTCCTTCTGCGTCAGGTGGTTTTGGCCCTTGACCCACGGAAACGCCAGGCTCCGGTCGCCCTGGACGTTGGTATGCGATTCGGCTTTGCCGTTTTCGGTGCTTTGTTCACCGCTTTCGTCGGCGCTGTTGTTTTCGTCCTCGGAAGACGATGCAAACCCGATGAAATCGTTGTTTTGGGCCACTTCGTTGCCCGAATCCGCCAATTTCTGCCGTTTTCTCGACGGTTCTTGCTCCTTTTCCGCCGCAGGGCCGCCAGAGTCCTCGTGCTCAGACTCCACGACAACATGGTTGTTTTCGGTTTCATCCGCAGAGGATTCCACCAAAATCACGTCGCTTTGATACGGCGATTTGTGCATATAAGGCGGGCTTCGAGGCTGGCCCATATTGCGCCGTTTCGGTTTCCCTGGCGGCTTTGTGCTGGGGCCGTTTTCGAACGATCCTCTTCTTTTTTTGGACTTATTGCCGCCGGCCGCCCCGGGCTGTGCGGGCGTCTTTTTCGGGGCCATAATGGGGTTTCGAGATATTCAAGGTAAAGAGCCAGGTTCTTGTTCGGGCCGCTCATCACTCGCGCGAAACACCCGTGCACCGCGCATGTTGACGTCGGCACTGTCGACATTTTGAGACTTCGGATTCTCTAGACGAGGTCACGTGAGAGAAGTGGAAGAAGAAGGGTGGGTGGGCACAATTAACCATTTTTTTTATAGTGTGGCATTATTTTCGCTGTTGCCCGCTGAAAAGCGCTAGACCACTGTATGACTCGAAAAACAGCCATCTTCAAGAAACGTGCCGGTATGAATTCTGGAGCAAAAGTGCTTTTAACCAGTTCGAAATTTTGCATCAAGCCAAATCCGGCCACTCCGGCGTTGGCCGCTTTTGCTAGCATCGTCCCCTCAGTGCCCTCACCAGAGTGTGCTGCAATTGCTTTGGTGCGAAACAATGGTGAGCCTTTGCATACCAAAAAAGTAGTCCACAATTCCTTGACGGGAGTTGGCATTAGACCACATGATCTTAGACTAGACGAGTCTAGGGAACTAGACGGTTCAAGCGTAAGCGAGCCAATTAAGAATTTATGCATCTTTCAATTGCACGTCCTTTAAATTTGCAGCCACTCTTCTTTTACACCACGCTGCAAAACCCACGGACTCAGCGAGGCCATTTTGCGGCCTGGAAAATAGCTCTCCAAAACCCAGATTGCCCCTCAAAGTCTCTTCCAAAATCAAATCCTGAGAGTTGAATTTCTGGATTGGCATGGCTGCGCCGCGTAAATTTACACAATAGTTTGGCGCGGCCTCGTAACTGCCGCATACTGCAAATCCGCCAATGCGCGTCTTGCGCTTCTGCGCCTGCTGCAGAATCACTTGCGCTTGCCTTTGCAGAGCACCTGTCGCAGAGCACCATTTGAAAATCAGCAAAGCACATCGACCGCTGGAAGTCGAGCAAAGTGTCATGCTGATCTGAGGGGCTTCACTTACCAGGAGTGAATTACCAGCACAATTGAGAATTTCTCGGCTTTCCGAGAACACCGTTATATCCGTAGACGATGAAAGCACAAGCCGGGTGGTTCCCTCCGAGCTTTCTTGCTCACGACCAGTGAGCCAAACCAACATTTAACTGCTCGTGGCAAGCGGCAAAAGCCAAGGCTATGTCCTTTCATGCACCGCTGCGTATGTCATGCCCGTAGACGCTGAGAAAACGTATTACTTATTAGAAGGTCATGTGCCGAACTTCTTCCCCGTTATTTTCCACCCACCATGAAACCCACTACCTTGATTTCCTGGTGCTTTGCCGCCCTGCTCGTATCCGCTGGATACGCGCCCACACCCGTGCAATGTCCCCTGAACACCAGCTTGATCCGCGCCGCCGACTCCATCTCTGACCAAGAGGCGGAGTGGCTCAGGGCTCGTCACGTGAAAACACAGGCGGCCATCGAGGAGTACTTGCGCCGCGTCGGGGTGCCGTACGCGGCCGAGATCCGGCCCATTTCCGGAGACCAGACCAATTCAGAGAACCAGCCCAATTCAGAGAGCCAGCCCAATTCCGAAAACCAGCCCAACTCCCAGAACCAGACCCGCCCGATCAACATCGGGCTCGCCTTTTCCGGCGGCGGCATCCGCGCGCTTTACACGGGCGCCGGCGAGATTGCTGCGCTCGACAACCGAACGAGGCTTGCGCTGGAGGTGGCGCTCGGCGGCGTGTTGCAGGCGTCCTCGTATATCGCCGGGCTTTCCGGAGGAGCGTGGCTCTTGGCTTCGCTCACGTACCACGACTGGCCCACCGCGGAACTGGTGGTCTTGGAAAACCCGCACCGGATCTGGGACTACACCACGTGGAACATGTTCCTCAACACGTCCAACCCGATGGACCTCATGTACAACTTTGCCGCCAACAACTACGAGGAGAGCCTTGCACGGATTCCGTGGTGGAATGCGCCCGTGGGAAAAGGCATCAAGAACAACTTGCAGGACAAGAAAGAGGCCGGGTTCCCCGTTTCGCTGACGGACGCGTGGGGCCGGTTGATCGCGCACTCGTTGTTCCGCATGGGTGCCGACAACTGGCTTGAGGGCGGCACGTGGTCCGGGATCCGGGGGGTGCCCGCTTTTGCCAGCCACGAGATGCCGTTCCCGATTGTGACGGCGTTGGCGCGGCGTGCAGACTCGCTCAAGTACGACCTCAACTCGCCCATCATCGAGTTCAACCCCTACGAGACGGGCTCGTTCGACACCTCCATCCACACGTTCCACGACACGATGTACTTGGGCACGATGGTGTCCAACGGCGTGCCCCAGGGCCAGTGCTACGCGGGCTTCGACAACGCGGCGTTCGTCGTGGGCACGTCCTCGTCGATCTTCAACCAGTTCCTCAACACGCTCGTGTGCCCCGCATGCACGCAGTTGAACACGGTGGTGAAGTTCTTTGTCAAGCGGTTTTTGACGTTCATGTCGCGCCGCCGGCTTGACGTGGCGTGGTACCAGCCCAACCCGTTCTACGCGTCGCAGCACGCGGCCTCGCTGCGCATCACCACCAGCGACACCTTGTACTTGATGGACGGCGGGTTGGCGGGCGAGATCGTGCCGCTTTCCACACTTGCCGTGAAAGAACGCGCGTTGGACCTTGTGTTTGCGTTCGACAACGACGGGCCAAAGTGGCCCCAGGGCACCTCCTTGATCAACACGTACCAGCGGCAGTTCACACGCGAGGGCGCGTCCACGGTGTGCCCGTACGTGCCGGGCCAGTCGACGTTTTTGCACATGAACTTGACCGCCAAACCGACGTTTTTCGGCTGCGACGCAAGCAACTTGACTGCGTTGGCCAAGGACGGCGTGGTGCCGCCGTTGGTGGTTTATTTGGCCAACCGCCCGTACGAGTACTATTCCAACACCCTGACGTACCAGGTCACGTACACGACCAACCAGAAAAAGGGCATGGTGGCGAACGGCTTCAACGTCGCCTCGCAGAACAACATGACGCTTTTTGCGCCGCCTATCCCAGCGCCGCAGCCAGAGCACAAAGATCAGCCCAAGACCCAGCCACAGACCGGCGCCAAGAAAAACGCAAAATCGGGGATCCGCAAGTTTTTCGGAAAGGGCGGCACCCAGGAATTGCACAGCAACGACACGGCGCCTTTCCAGAACAATACTGCGCTGTTTGCGAACGGCACTGCCCCCTTTGCCAACGGTACCAGCCCAGGCCACGATTCTGCCAACTTCCAAAACGGCACTGCTTCTGGTTCCATGGGCAGCAGTGCTACCGAGCACAACTCCGGGCCTGAACAGGTCGACGAGCCGCCACAAAACGACGCCAGCAGCCCCGAAAACAGCAACTTACCCAACTGGCAGACCTGTGTAGGCTGCGCAATGGTCCGCCGGGCCGAGGAAAGAAGCAACGTGGCGCAGTCCGACCAATGCAGGCAGTGTTTTGAGTACTATTGCTGGGACGGGCGTCTCCACGAAGATGCAAATTACGCACCGGCAGTAAACTTCACGGGCGACGGGCGCACCAACGAGCCCATGGCCATCGACAAGCACAACCACTATATCCACAGAAAAGGGATCATGCGCACGCTTGCGGAGAAGTTGGTGCCGTCGCTTGCAAACACCGCGCCCGCGTGGCTCATGTAGGCTCCGTGTATAGGCCGTTCAATAGCTCTTGGATCATTGAAGGCAGAAACTTGGCGAATCACATGGAGAAAGAAAAGGGTAGCGTAGACGCCAAACGGAAAGAGGCAGCGTGGCTGAGAACCAGGTCATACGGAAATAAGCGCAGCGTAGGCAAGAACCAAATCACACGAAAACAAGATTAGCTCAGAGACGAAACGCAAACAAGCGCAGTGTAGCTTTCAATCCAACTCACACCGTAACAAGCGAGGCATAGCTTAAAACAGCCCAGAACGCCACGAGCCGCAAGCGGTGGTCAAGCGCCAAAACGTGTTCTGCAGCAAGGCAAAGCGCATTGCCGAGCTTCAACGTCGCCATCCACAAATAGTGGCTTTTGCTCCCGTAAAGCTCAAGCATCGCCAAATTCAACACGTACGTGAATCTAATCACGGTGGCTTTCTCCGGCACCTTGCGAGGGACCGAACCTAAATTAGAACGATCCATAGCATCCTCTACTCTGGCCAACTCCACAAGATCAAGCACAGTCTCGTCCATGACATCGTCATCCACATCTTCCTCTTTCTCCCAATCCAGCACATTTGCAGCATGGAGCGGCGAAGAATGGCCCATTTCCACGATCGTGGCCTCCGACCGCGCACGTGACCGGCGCCGCACAAGGGTGCTCCATTTCATCGAGTCCAAAAAGTCCAACACCATTTTCGGCGACGGCTTGGCGGCCGTGGCCTGGCCTTTGATCATCAGGTACGCCAAAAGCTTGAACTCCTTCAGCGCCTGCGAAAGCTCGCCTTTTAAATGCAATACCTTGCTGTCGAACCACGCGTAGAACTTCTCGGGAGTGAGCGTTTCGTGCCACTTTGAGATCTTTTCTCGTACAGCCTCGGGGTTCCCGTAGTCATTGATCTCGTCCGCAAAAGGAAGCTTTCCCATACACAAAAAGCAGAGGATCATGCCGAGCGAGTAGATATCGCTGTTGTAGTCAAACTGGTGGGAGAGCCTGGGCCTGGCTCCACGGTGGCCCGCGTCGTCGTAGAGCCAAAGTTTCGGGTCGGTGAACTCCAAGGTGCCTGTATTTCCCCTCCTTTCTTCGTTGCCCGGGAAAGCGTTTTGCGGGTGTTTCTTGTGGAGAAACTTGCCCTCGCCGAAATCGGACACTAGCACTTTCGGGAGCCGCGAGACGATTTCCGCTAGCTCTGTTTCCGTCCACGTGTCCTCGGCAGGCAACACTAGCTCTGGGTCGTACTTTGTTTCCAAAAGGCAATTTGAAGGCTTGAGGTCCCGGTGGAGAATGCCGTGCGCATGCAAATACGCCACGGCGTTGACAACGTCGTGGAAAAACTTCCAGATTTCCACGTCGCAGAGCCACTTTTTTCTGCGTGTCGCAAGTGGCTCGCCCCGTCTGTCTCTTCGCCGGGCTCTTTCTGCGTCGACTCGCTGCTTCATCGACATCTGCTCGTCCTGCAAGAAAGTGCCCTGGATCACGTGCTCGAGGTGCCCGCCGTCGCAGTACTGCTGCAAAATAAAGACATACGGCACTTTATCGGACGAACCCGGCCCTACTTTTGGGCCGATGTTCTCAACAATGTACGTGGACAGATCGCGGAGATCACCGTATTCCATCCACACGTGGTTGTACCGGATCAAGTTGTTGTCGCTGGCACCCGCGGCCGAGAGCTCGTAGAGAATCAACACCTCGTTGAGCACCTGGTCGAGAAAGTGCATCTGGTCGCCCACGTTGATGCGTTTCACGGCGAAAACGCCCAACTCGATGCCCTTGAGCACGTGCACGACCTTATACACCTGGGCGTGGGCTCCGCTGCCCAACACTTGGGGCGGAATCTTGCGGAAAAACCGTTCAAAGTAGCCTTGGTTGAAGAGGTCGCTAGAAGGCGCGTTCTCTAAACAATGAGGCAGTGTTTGCGGCGCCTCTAGTGCCCGAGAGGGTAGCCCGTCTTCGGCTCCGTACGGTAGTTCCGCCAAAACGTGGAAATAGTCCCTGTGCATGAACTGGGCGGGCGCCAACTCCGCCGAAAACAGAGGCGCTAGTTCATACGGGTGCAGGCGCAAATCGGGGCGCATTTCCGGGCGGGGTTCGGCCCCGTAGTCGTCTCCAGAGCCTCTCCTGACCGAGTCCAGGCTTCTCCGCCGGCCCGGAAACGGTGGTGGCGGCTTTTGTGTGCCTAAAAATTCGGCCAAGTTAGTTCCACAGTTAGGGCAACAAGGCGCGTCTGGAACAGCGGCAAACTGCCGCCGAGGCCCCGATCTGGTGCCCAGGTAGTGCAGCGGCACGTGCCTGGCGTTGTCGATTAGCCTACTGTGGCTTCCGAAAAGTTCTACGCTATTTTTCAGGTTATTGTGGACAACTAGAATCCGGCTCGCGGGATCATGGTACACTATCCGGCCCGGGTCCAGAGGCCTCAGGGCGCGATATGGAACAACAGACATTTTAGTGCTGGCGGTTTTTTTTTTCGTTCTTTTGACTCTATGTGTTAAAAAGGGGAGCAGAAGGTGGCTTGCCGCGTAATATTTTGGAAGTTGCGTTGTTTTGGTGGAAATTTATGTGGTCTTGTTTCTAGATTGTGAACAGGCCCCGATCTATTTTCTGATGCTTTAGGGCCTGGGGCCTGGGGGCCGGGGCCAAGCCAGTGCGCGGAGAGATTTTGTAGGGCGAGGCTCTAGAAAATTCGCGGGGTACCGTTACCCCGGATTTCGGCCCCAATGGAGATTACTGCTTGTGTGGAAGGCGGCATAAAAATCGAAGAACAGGTTATGTAGCGAGTGAATTCAAAGAACTGTTGCTTTCCAGAAACGAAGTCAATGTTTTTCTCGGGAGGGGGAAATTTTTCTTCGAAACTCACTGCAATTGAGCCACCACCGACTAACCGAGGGAGACTGGCCGCAATCGAATCACGGCACTTTGCTTCTCACTTCTCCACCATGCCCATCAACCTCCATGATGCTGACTTTGACCGAGGCGTATTATTTCTGACTCATTGCGAATACATCCGTTTTTCTCGTAAACCCCTTCTGTGATCCATTCCACTCAGTCCATGACTTCCCGCACGCATTAATCCAGTCAAACCGTCCCAGGGCACTAATATATGCACAGTTAATCCCAAGACAAAAGTATCTTTTCCCATCGAAAAGCGGGTATTGGCTTGTGTAGCAAACTGAGATTTTATTTCAAAACCACGCTGAGCTAAAAACCCTGGCTCTATCCCCAAGTCTCAGCCAGAAACCAATACTAAAATACTATCTTTCTCCAAGATTCTCTTAAGACTTTCTCCCAGACTTTCAAGATATGTTCTCCTTTTCTTTCATCTTCCCTCTGCAACGGAATCCTGTGCTCTTCGCATACGAAGAATGAACTCCATCACCTGCGTCTCCAAGTCATATCGCTCGCGCTCCGTAAACTTTGCCAAAAGCGTATCGTCAAACTCATCTAACATTTTGCCAAAAGCAAACGCGTCAAAGTGAGTAGATCGCTGGAATTGCTCGGTGACGCCGTTTTCCGGAATGATCGAAAGCGCTGTCTCTGAAAGTTCTTCCTCCTTGTCTGTTGATTTATAATCCGTCCGACCCTGACTTTCAAGGTCTTTCAACAGCTCTTTGTTTCTGGCTTTTATCATGGACTGATTTTGAGAAATGGTCTCGCCTGACGCACTATCCTCATTAAATTGAATCGTATCCTCTACCAGTTTTACCCTCTTCTCTCCCGGGATTCGCTTCTCTGCGGAACTGGAATCGACCTGAACACCTTCGCCAATAATGTGTCTTCGCTGTTTCTCCAAGCTGTCTTCCGAGTCGCTCACTTGCTTGATATCGTTTTTGACTTGATCCGAAAGACCGTTCTTCATCAGACGAGATTTCTCCATGCGGAGTTTCTTGTTTTTTTCGTAAGGATCATTTGAGCAAGCACGCTTTTTGTCCTGAAGCCTACTTTCCTGTGCGGACTTTGATGTCCGGTTTTCGTATCCGTTGTCCAGTTTCAGCAAAAGCTGCTTTCTAGCTTCAAGTTCTTGCGTATTTGGGCTTTCCGGAGCTAGATTCTTTCGAGACTTGTCCTGATTATCTTGCGTATGCTT
The DNA here is from genome assembly GCA_030674755.1 of Metschnikowia henanensis. Lineage (NCBI taxonomy): Eukaryota > Fungi > Ascomycota > Pichiomycetes > Serinales > Metschnikowiaceae > Metschnikowia > Metschnikowia henanensis. The sequence continues at coordinate 35,520 of JAKUBE010000010.1, read as the reverse complement.
CTTATGTGCGTTTTCTTCTCTTTGCTCGATAGTGGAATTCTTTTCTTGATTGTTCTCGCGAATAGGCTCGGCAGTGGTTATCATATCTTCCAGCGAAGGACGGTCATCAATTTGATTCTCGCAACTTCTACCCTCTGTATCCTCAGAAAAACTACTCGTTTCTTCCAGGAAAATTTGCGAAATGGACTCCGAAGGCTGTGATTCCACCCTTTTACTTACCTTTCCTTTTGCAATTCCACCGTCCTTTCTCTCGAAATCAACATAACTTTTCGAAGCTTGACTTCTGGACTTCACTTCCCAAAGGGCCTTTGTTTTCGGAAACAGATCCCAACGTCCTGCTATCAACGAGCTAATTTCAATGTGATGGTCAAGCGCAGCCACGAGCAAATTATCTAGAAGGAAATCATCTGACTCAAAGGACCTGACGAAATCCGTCCATGCAACATTCAAAGAAGATTCAGGAGAATCATCCAATTGAACAGCTCGAACGATATCCGTTCTGAAACGCGCGATTTCATACTCAAATCGGCTGGCTAGCAAAAGCTCTGCGATCGGGGCAAATTGCGCTGGATCATTTGCCCTCTCGCCTATCAAGTTCATCGTAGCTTGCTTTAAATGATCCGAGGGCGCGTTGTGCATCAAGGCAATGAAAAAGTTGAAGACATTAACATGCCATTTTCCCACGCCCACCTGCAAAACCATGGCATCAAACTCCTCGGGCTTCAAGAGCACAATCTGCTGGATGAGCTTCTTCGCAATCGGGCCGAAATCCTGCGTGATGGCCTGAAACATCTCGCCTATCATCGCCATCTCCGCCACACTAAGCCTGCCCAGTTTTCTGCTGTTGAGATTTTCAGTGAGAAACGCAGAAACGTCGCTTTTGCCGAGCCGGCGGTTCACTTTCTCCAAGATCGAAAGGAATTTGATGTTTTTCTTCTCGCCAATCATGCTGTACCACATCCCGAGAATGGAGTGCATCTGGTCCTGTGCTAACACCAGCAAGCCATGCGCCACAATGGGCTCTATCACGGATGTAGTGTCTTCAGTCATGGACAAAAGGTTTGCAGCGCCAAAGGTATCATTGAGACTCAAAATCACCCGGTTCAAATGCTCATAGGCAACTTTCGAGTCGTGGAGCATCGCCTCCAAGCAAAGCGGGAGGTTGTCTATAAGGTCAAATGTGGTGTTGGAGACCTGAACCTCTTTTTTCGTGACGTACTTGATCGCGTCCAAGAAACAGAGGAACACCTCAGCCTTGGCTGCAAAAGATAAGTGCCTCAGTTTGAACATCAACAACACCACGGGCAATACCTTATCAAAGCGCAAGTAGACCCAGCGTGGGTTGAGCGAGCCGATCTCATTATACGAGATCGGGTCGTTGTGCAAACAGCGGACGCCCGAAAACGACTTTTCCGAGTTCGGCGCCGAGGGCCGAAAGAGCTTGCTCATCACCGTGAGCCCCAAATGGTGCATGTACGAGGTGGAGACGTCTTTTTTGAAGTAGAATGTGAGCATCGCCGACTGAACGATTCGGTCCCAAACTGTTTGAAAATACTTTGAGTTGAGCTTGGGCTGGTAGCCGAGCAAGTTGTAGAGGATCGAGAGGAAACAGTTGTGGAACGCGTCCACGAGCTCTTTTCTGGTTTCAAAGGATGAAACCGATGCAAACGGCTGCATCAAAAGCCTGGTTTTCTGCCGGAGAATCTCGTCTGTTTTGGCGTTCAGTTTGGAGCTGGCGCCTGCGCCCAAAAGGCTTTTTCCAGGAGATTCCGTCGAGGCAGAAATAAACAACCGCGGGTCCCTGAGGTCGTAATTGCACACGGAGTAAACCATGGCTTTCCACGAGTAAAGCGCCGTTTCCTTTGCCACGAGCGAGTTTTCGGTGAAACAGCTTTTGTGCACCAGAAGCCAGAGCGCCACGTGGGGCCAGTTGTCAAAACCCGCTTCCATTTTACCAAGTATTAACGTCACGCCCACCCAGATATCCATGGCAAATTTGTAGAAGCCTTCTGCGATCAAACTCTTCAAGCTGTCCACCACGTAGTCCACCGCCAAAACTTCCTGTGAGTCTTGAGCGTTGCCGCTTTCCGAAACCCAAAAGCTCTGGCTTATTGAGACCGGCTCCTCGAGAAACTTGCGTGTGAAAAGACAAAGGTCCGGATTGTCGAGGAAATGGCGCGCGGCCTCGAGAAGCACCGTGATCCCCGTGCCGGCCACTTTCGAGTACAACCCGAACTTCAGGTCGCAGAGATTGAGAAGCAACCCCGGGAACCAGTGCTGAAAATGCTTGGCCAGAATTGCGGGGAAGTTGCTGACCAAGTTGCGCAACGCAATGAACTTTTCATTGATCAACGACGTGCTTAAGTAGTTGTTCATGTTCAAGAGCGCAAACAACATCTTTTCCAGGATCGGTGCCGGGTGGCTCTCAAAGAGAAGCTTCCGTTTCTTGCTCGGAAACGGACAGTCTTTGATGATGCTTAGATACGGCGACACCAACAGTTTCGAGAGCCCGGGCTTGACGATGACCTCGCACGCCCGCGTGTAGATCCACTTGACGTCGGCCGCCGGCACCAGTCCGATTAACGGAGGGACACCCAAAATGAACGCCACGAGCTTCACCGCCTGCGTGAGTGCACGCGCCTCGAAGGGATTGCTCCGCATGCCGCCAAGCGCCGGGCTAGCTGCCGGGCTCTCTGCTTTGACATAGAGGTTCTCCTCGATTAGCTGGATGTCTCTTTTCGCATACTGGCATATGATCTTGATGTACAGCGCCGTGGCCCGCGGCTTGTACCCTGTAAATTTTTCTGCCGACGCGAGCCACGCCAGGTGCTCGCCCGAGACCAAGTCTACAATCGTGGAGTGCTCGTTTGTTCGAAACACGAGGTTCAACGTAGCGTAGACCTCAAACTTTTTCTCGAACGTTTCGTCCTTCAAAACATCCACACACCCATCCACGAGCTGCGGCAAGTCGGCCGACTTCGGCTCAAGCTGGATTATCGTGCCCGGCTGCCAAAAAAGCGGGTTGCTGGGCGAGTGTGTTTCGGTCAGAAATCTATGCAGTAAAGAATGGGTAGTTTTCACCCACATGCGCGCATTGTTCGGATCCATCGGCGAGGACTGTTCAAGGCCCAGGCTCGGTTTTAGGATCGACCGCCGCGGCGTTGTTTTCAGCGGTTTTCCGCCGAGTTGCGGCGATAATGGTGAGCTGGGGCCCTCATATGCTAAATCGTCAGAAAACGCCACGTTTTTCGCCTTTTTTGTCGGCAGTGACAGAAGCGGCACGTTGAGTGAGAGTTTCTGGAGCGCGCCGGCGTGGCTGGGGTGGGCCCCGGGGCGTGGTTTTTTGATGGGAGACAGATCCAAGTCGTCCGAAGCGACGCGTCTGTTTTCGGGCACAAGTCGGGCGACATGAAGGTTTAGCCCTTGCGGATCGGGCTCCCTCTTCTGTGTATCTTTTGAATCTCTTTCGGAATTTAGTTCCTGGCTCGAAAGAGGGACGCTGGATGTCGCATCTGGCTCAGAACTAGAGCTTTCGATGGTAGTGACGGAATCTGCGGCCGATCTCTCCGAGTTTTCACCCAAATTCGATTTGGTTTTCGATGCCTTCAGCCTCACTCGCTTGAGCGGCGACTCCTCGTCACTATGTGCGCCCGCCATGGCGTCGTCGCTCGTCAAATCAATCACCGGGGAATTTGAACGAAGACTATTTTTGCGCGATTTCCTGTTCCGTTTGCGGGGCGTTCCGGGGGTCTTCAGCGCCTGCTGAGACGCCTTTAGAATCGCCAGGCGCGTCCTGGGTTTATTGTGAGTTTTCACGGGCGTCAGAGTCGGGTTTCTCGGCGATTTCCGGGCGCATCTAGTTTTCTCAAACGACGTGGAAAACAGGTCCTGTTCAGACGACGCTAGCGATGCCATCTGGGTGTGTTTGGATTAATTTTGGAGGTATTGAGAGAATTGCGAAACTGGAGACACTTTTAAGAGCAGTGGAGATAGTTATGTATCGATATTCTCTTTTCGTATTCAGATCGGCACCCCACTTTATTGGTATGCGGTTGAACTCTAGACAGCTACTACAAGTATAATGTATAGAGAAAGACGCGCGTGCTTGAAGTCGAGAGGCGTCGTAGAAATCTGGAAGACGCGAAGCACGGAGCGGAGGTTCACCCGAGACTTTTTATATCTTTTGAAAAATCTACGAAAGGTCCCTTTTTGTATATAATCTGGATGATTTGCAATTTTTCCTCGTCTCCGATTATTTCATATGGTACGTAAAATAAGCACGGCGCTGATCTTTGGAAAATCGATGCGTGCCATCGCGATGCCGTACGCGTAACGGCACGGCTACTTAATTCGACCCATAGACCGCGTCAGGGTACTGATCCGGTGAAACCTCTCCAATCCGGATGACCCAAATAATCTACCGGTAATTTTGTTCATTTCCTTATGTTTTAAGCCGGAATTTAGACCGTGTATTGCCCACAGCCAACCCAGCCGGCATTTATTGGAGTTTTTATGGCCCAGCCTATTTTGTGGCTTGAAAATGGCTCTTACACTATGTTTTGGTAGGCATTTATACGAGGTGGAGTGGAGGATGGCTTCAGTTGATTCCCCAGTCATCTGAAGTTGCTCAGACAAGAACGGTGAAGTTTTCTTACTTGGATTAGTTGTAGACGGCTTCTCACTTCAAGTGACCCCAAGGAACGTGATCTTATTATTTGCTCGTAGTTTGAAGAGAGACACCAGCATGGTCAAGGGACCTAGCTCTTTTGCAGTAGCCAAAGAGGATCGTTTTTGAAAGACAAAAGCCTTTTCTTTTCTCATCGTGCTTTTCTATAGATTCAAATCATGTACTCAGGTACTGATTCATGCAAAATAATTTGTGTCAAAGATGATGATATCATCTTTCTCTACCAGGGTGACATCCCATACTCTAACACTGAATGTAACCAAGCCGAAAATGTTCAAGATTGTACCTAAGAGGCATTGGATGCTTTTCTCAGTCCAACAATTGATGTTTGGTTCCTGTCCAGAATGAAAAAAACCGCTTAAATCCCCGCCTAGAGGTATAAGCACGCTCACTGTGTGTAAAGTCAGCAGAAACAAGGAGCAAAGAATGGTAATGCCGAGGGATGCATACACGAATAAAAGAGACAAAGACCAATTTCGAGGCGTGGAATGTCGTCGGATCCAAGACCAGGCCGCTGCGTACCAGCCCGGGTCTCAATTCATAGACCATTCCATTCGTCTATAGACATGTAGAGCTGTCGCCTGTGCAACCCAAGATCTTTGTCTGTGGTTATTCTTAAGGTCGAGTAAACAACTGACCTGGCACCCCACAGCTAATACCAACACATCTTGCTGGTCCCTCTGTGCCAAAATTTACACCCTTTTGCACAACCTAGCACCTGATTCATGGCACAGGGTCTGTCTTGGTCTTTTTCGCAGCAGTGGGTTCCCTCCCATGCTCAACTCTTCCTCCACTTTCACCAGTAGGAGACCTGCCACGCTTGCGAGTTTCTGCCACCGACTCGCCCGTAGCCTCACCGATTGTTTTATCCAGGCCTGCTACTTGCGTCACTCGAGTCTCTGCAATATTGTCTCCTGCAATTTCGCCTACACTCAGCTCGCCTGTAGCCGGAGTCTTGAGTGTGCCTCCATTCAGTGAGTTGACTGAACCGGAAATTTCTTCAACGCTAGTTTTTGAGGTTTCCAGAGTAGTTGGGTTATGTGGTTCCTCTTTCATCTCATCAGTTTGGGAGACACTGTCGGTTCCATTATTCGAAAGCGGTCTGTGCTCATCCAGACTTTCTTCGTTAATTCCATTTGTTCCATTCAGAATTGCCTCCAGCAGCTTCGGCTGAGATTCCTCCTCCTCGTATTCCTCGATTCCCAAATCGTTAGCGTCCAACTGAGAATCCAAAGAAAGCCACGAGCTCTCACGTGCCGCACGTGTTTGTTTCCACAACAAAATCGTACGTTCTTCAGTCAACGCGGCCCGCTTTTCGGGGTCGCTTTCGGCGTCAATTTCCCTCGCCAATTCGGAAATCTCGTTAGCGTAAGAGTAGCCCTTTGTCCCCTCTTTGCGCAAAAGCGCAATTCCGGTGGGTGTCTTCATTCTCCTGGAAAGTTGCGGCGTAGCGTGAGAGTTAAAGTATCGTTTGGTCCGTTCCGGGTATGTGTCTTTGTGTCTCTTTTCTGTGGCAGATAGCTGCTCTTCCGTCAAGGTTCTTGCAGCCAAAAGCGGCTTTCCGTCCTTCAGTTTCCCGTAAATGAGCCACGCCCACCAGTATTCTTCGGAAGTCGCCAATGTCTGGAGCGTGTACAGCCACTGCGTGTCCCATGTTTTCACCGCACGCACTGTCTCTCTTTTTATCGCAAGAAATCGCAGCACGAGCGGCTCCGGGGTGGCGTCTTCGGTGATGTGTTTCGTAGTAGCGGGCGCGTTAAGTTGGTGGACTATTTGCCGCTTTCTGCCCGCCTGAAGCTCGACGAAAAAGCAGCTGACCAAGTGGATCTGGAGAATTAGCAACTGGCGAAACTTTGAAGAGTCGAACCGTTTCAAGGCACGCCGCTGGTCTTCAGCCCGAGACTCTTCAAACCGGGAGCTGCCCGGGTCGGTCTCAAAAGGCGAGAGCCAGTACTGCTCAGGAAAAAACTCGGAGTTTTTATACTTCTGACGCAATAGTTCCCGAGTTTCTTCTGATCTCGGCTCCTTGATTTTGAAGATATCGCGCACCGGGTGGATTTTCAGGTACTTGATCTCCTCGTCGAGCAAGTACGCATGCAATTTCCCCAACGAATCCGCTTGTGTGGCTAGCAGCCGAGGGTTTTTTAAGTACCCGTATGGATCTCGGAGAAGTTTCTGAAAGTTCAATACATCCTCAAGCAACTGGTCGTCGCCGGTCTTGACCGTTTTGAGCCGCGGCTCCTTGCTGGCTCGGCTGGCGGTTGCAAAGTACTTGTTGAGTCCGGTCAGGTCGTCAAAATTGAGCATGTTGGCCAAAAACGCCCGCACCCGCGCGTGGAACACATCGTTGAACGAATCTTTAGCATATGAGTCGAGTCTTCCATCCGGCTGCCGCCCGTAGAGCTTGTCGGTCAAGCTGTTGCAGAGACTCAAAATCCCGATTCGGTTCAGGGTGATTTCGGGACTAAACACCGTCTCTTTCATGCGCTGTTCACGTGACTCCACAAACAGCCAGAACTCGCTCACTGTGTCTGTGGATATCTGGGCCAACGTCTCCAGCACGTGCAGCAACAACGAGTAAAATACCGTTTTCATGTACGCATAAGCCTCGTCTTTAGCCAACGACATCACCACGTCGAAAACGAGACATATTTTTATAATGAGCGCGTCTCCGTTGCTCTGATCTATTTCCATGCTGTCTTCAGTCTTGCGTTGTGTTTGTACCCTGATTTCTTGCAACATATCATCCGTACGTTTAGTGAATCCCATAAGCAAGATAAACTCTCGCGATTGCTGCTTTACAGATCCATTGAATTCCAAAATTGCCGCCTTGGCGTCGTCGTTTACATCTGTGGAGATGACTGTGTGAGTTTCCTGGTTGATGGGCTCGAAAATCGTGTTTTCGAGCTCGTTTTTGAATGCTTCAATGGACTTTTCATCGGCGAAACTAAGCGCTGGGAATATATATTTGGACGTTGACTCAGACACCTGGGGCTTCGGCAGAAACTCCAGCTCCTCAATGAACTTTCCTAGAAGCGCGTCCAAGCTCCCAATAGACTGCTCAAGCGACATATCCAAGAAGTGGAAATTGGAGAAAAACCTGGGGTTAAATTGTATTCTTTGATATGTGAATGAGATCTTAGGACCATCGAAGGCCCATGGATTTAGGGCCTGGCGCGCGCACCAACTCCAAGAACTGTCTAGGGCCAGGCGCTGAAATTGAGCTTTCTGCAGTTGGGCATAGTTGGGACCAGATAACTCTTGAGTTATGTTTTACGCGTCCATCGATAGAAAAAAATCAAGCTGACTAATTTCGCTCGCAATTGCGTCTATGTTTTCTTGTGGAAAAGGTTTAAAAATCAAAAAGATCAAAGCTAAAGATCGATAAGCAATGGCTTAGCTAAGACCTTCAGTGTATTCCAGGACTCGGAGCCGGGCCAAAACGCGAGCCCTAAAACCAAGCCCAAAAAAGGAGAGGAAGGAGGGATCGAAATAAGCCAAACATAAAAGCAGCGGGTCGTTCTTTTTGAATTCTTCTCGGGTCTGCTTTCTCTTTTTTCGTAAGTGAGGGCCAATGTTGTTTCAGTAAGAGCTCTAAGTGAGCCTAATGCGCACAGCGAAGCACAAGACTCACTGAATTAATATCGTGGGACTAACTCTTAAAGATATGAAAGCAGTCCAGGCAAAGACGAAAATTTTAGCTTTGAATAGCTCAAAGAATCTAATTTCTGCAAGCAAAACAGTCATTCAGACTGTTCTCTTCTGTTCTTGCTCGAGAAAGTGTTGTGGTGGTTCTTCTGACTGCTGCATCACATTTGCACCCAGTTCATATATTGAGTCGTGTCTTTATTTAGTGCTATCTCGTATTTTGATGAAAAATGGGTGGTTAGAAATTAAAGAGATTTAGTATAATATGATTTATAGAGAAACTCCGTACTCAGGCTGCCTATTCTCTGGAGATGCCACACAATTTTGAATGGCTGCTAACGAGTAGGTCCAATACAGATAATCTAAACAAACAATGGCCCTTGAAATTTCACTAAAGCTTCTTCTCGATCATCCGATATTTAGTGTATGAAAGAAAACTTTCAGAGAGAATGGTAACACCCAGATAATATTGAAGATTGTGTGTACTGAATGAAGCACTCAAGTTTTCATTGAAATTCGAATACTGTAAATTGTGCCTAGAGCCTTGCTCTAATAGAGATACATACCACGCAAAGAATTCATGTCTCTGAAGACCTTCGCAATTGTGTTGAAACCAATGTAAAGATTGAGACCATCTTCAGCAGTAATTGGCTGCAGCTACCTTTTCATCAGTATGGGTCTATGCTGCTAATCTCTAGTAAAAATTATAGCCCGAGTCCTAGCCGAATTCATTCGTCTTGACATACTCTGATGTCCTCTACTCTGCTCCACTCCACTCTATACAAATTCCCGCATCTTAAACTCACCTTTCTTCTCACAAATCAAATTTCTTACTCCTGGCTTTTTTCTTCTCGCTCTGCCGCCTCTTGTCCTGGAGCCTGTACTCTTTCTGCAGGGCCGCCAACCTGTCCCATTTCTTCTTGTCTTCCTCAGACGTCTCCTCCTCGAAAAACACCGCCAGTTTGATCTCTCGTAGAAGTTTGTGAAAACACTCGTCGGTGTTCACGTCTCTGTTTCGCGAAGTGTCGCTTTGTATCAAAAGCCCGCCTGTTTTTGTCAGATACCGGAAGTTTTGTCTAGAGAGTTGGTCTAAAATCGGCGACGGAATCCATGAACAAAGTTTTGGATTGAGCCACTGGAAAGCTTCAAGTGCGATCGTTGCTTTTGACAGTGTCTTGTTGACTTTCTGGCCCCCGGGCCCTGAAGATCTACTATACGAAATAGAGAAGATTTCCCGGGGAATTTGCTGCGGCTGGAACTCGCGTAGCCATTCTTTGGCTGCGCAGATTTCGTCTTTAGTATGTACTGACCGGGCACTGCGTAGACATAATTCCCGGATTAATTGGCGGAGCATTCTATGAAGTTTTAAAACAGTACGAGAGTAATTGAAATATATATGGTTTGGTATAGATTTATATCAAAAGACAGATGCGGGTGCTCCTCTAAGAATGCCCAGTTTGAAGTGTTAATGTGGTACAACGAGATGAAGCACATCTCTTCTGGTCGCGTCTTCGAACAAGGTTATGAGCCTTGGCCTACACTTCTCCCAACGTGGAGGAATGTAAGCTATTGAAATATTTTCTTTCTGGTATGATTTTGTTTTCTTCTTTATAATGGAGATGTGAAAATTTACAAAAATTTAATTCTTAAACTGTTTCAGGTTCTAAGTCCTCCTTGTATAGCGAACTGTTCTTGTTCGTATATCACAAATTAAGTGAAAATTGTCACCCGGCTTTTCCGGGATGGTGCAAATTTAATTAGGTAGAGACTTGAGAAACGCAAAAGTCTTTTGTGAAAGGTTTGAAGAAGTAATTTTGAACATCTTATTAGTGGATTTCACGCGGTATCCAATCACCCTTTCACTTATCTCTGCGCTACTACGATGACCCCACTTATTTGATGAACATTGAAAGAAACTTCGGCTTTTTTGGATTGCCTTATAAGCGGGGTTCACCGAGCGTCAAGACTAAAGTAGTCAGCCACGGAAACAATAGAGAAAAGAAAGAGTTAGTGATGTGAGCCACTTTGAGGATCTAAGAGGTTCCTGACAATTCTAATTGCTCATTGTTACACAGGCGAATACCCATAAATAAGACAAAATTTTTACAACTTCTTGAGTCTCGCATATCTCAGTAAATCGGTTATCGTGTCACTCTCTCATTGATGACTTAATTGACGCTGCTATTTCTTCAAACAGCTTCAAGGGTCACTAAGATAATTTTAAAGCAGTCTTATGCTTTGTTTTTATTTTCTCCACGCTCGATATTACCACACTACACCGACCATAAAATCCAGGTTATTATCATATTTATTGTCTTCAAAATGGAGAATCCGGCCGGGCTAACGCGGGTAGTTTCACGCGGGAACAAAGAGATAGACTTCAGGGTGAAGAATAATGACCCCTACATTGCTCCGAAGCTTAGCAATTTGTTGATACCTATCATCATTCAATGGCTTGGTAGTGACCCAAATGCACCATCCAAAAAAAATGCTCCTGAGTCGCTAAAGAGGCAATCGACACGCCGTGCATTGAAAATACTCTTGCCATGAATTGTTGTGAATTTCAAACCGACGGAATTAGTAATCTATTGTTGAGATTCGCCGACAACGCTTAAGTAATACATAAATAAGACTCGGGAACCCTCGCAACCTAATGTCTATCAAAAATTGAACCCCATATCAAGTCTTGCGTTCACCATGAGACTGAAGTATCTTCTCATTTTCTTATCTGTGGCATGCTCAATGATAACAAACAACAAACATAACTGTGAACTTGTTTGTAAAAGTCCCACTAAACCTCCGGATCACGCCAAAATCCTTTTTGACTTCCTGAAAGGAGGAAAGACATTCTATGGATTGAACACTAGATCTCTTTCTGATGAAGAATCTGATGATAAGCCATTGGAAAAAGATAGCACAAGAAGTAAAAGAGTTGGACCTGGAAATCCCGGCATTTTCAGTACATACAAACACAACTTGACCCCTTCCTTTTTCTTAGAGCTGGAAGAAAACGCAGATGAAACCATGAATGCTGATGATTTGAATGAGGCACTTCCTGATAGTATCTCCTCGCTCCCGGAGAAAGACAAAACAGTGGCACGCGCATTTAACAATTCTATCCATGACTTTTTCGGCAGATTACTTTCATGTGCTAGCTCCACAGCAGAGACCAATCATGAATTCTCGAAAAATCGGGTCGCTTTGGAATCCCTCTTTCTGGAACTAAGCACTAACTATAAACACGTAATATCCTCTGGAAATATATACTGGACGCAGATTGCCGAAACGTTTGAGAAAACACGCTCTTTCATGGAAATATTGCAATACAAGGAGTCTTTGGAAGTGAGATATGGAATAGAGGCTAGGCTGAAAGGTGGTGCACAAGAAGCAGATGCATTGGAAGTCGGGAATTCCTTACTTAATCTATTCAGGATCAAGATACCTCTATTCAAATCTTTAGGGAAAGAGGTTGAGCATGGCTAAAAATAATAAGATACTAAGGGTCTAATTGAAAAACCTATCGCGAGGGTGATTGGTTTCACTTTGAAAGCAGGAGATGCTTGCACCCTACATTCTCTTTACGACTATGTATAGAGAGAAGCAAGTCACCTTCGAGCTTTTCACTCCCAAGTAAAACTCTATAAGGCGGAGTAGGCCCTTATTACAGATTCTAAGTTTTCCAATTTAGGATTTTGATTTAAGGAGTGACCTAGTCTTATTATGGCGCTTTTGTGAATGCATAAAGTTGTTTGTGTCATGTAAAAACTGAAGATAGTTTTCCAACGCAGAAGGTTTGATTCTATCTTTCTTGTCAATTCGATAGAAGATATAAGCTTTGAATTTCAGAGCACGAATAACTTGCTGCGGACTACGTAGCTCTATCTTTTTAAACCCCTTTTCTCCCATCAATACGCTGTTCAACAATTACAAGAAGTGTGTCGCACATGAGTAACAATCAAGGTACGACTATTGACCATTTCTATCGATTCCGAACCTAAACTCACCAAAACCGATCACTCTCGTGTACCTAGGTCTAAAATACAATACAAAATTACCAAAGTCAGCAACGTTTTCTATTAATTCAGGAGGCGTTGTATGTATAACTTCACTAAATGTAGAGCTGGTCTCTCGAATAGTTAATGAATATACAAGCCTAACTTGGCGAACCTCAGCACGTTTGGGAACACTGGCTGAAAAGAAATCTATAATTGGATGCACTTTGAGATCGAGCCTCGTTTTCCTCGATTCTTTTATTAGTATTTGGGAAGTATTTCTTCCCTCTGCCAGCTCCAGATTCTCTCTCACTTTTCCTTAAAAGCTCCCTCTTTTTCTCAAGCACACCCCTTCTCATAGTATCTACCATTATTCTCTATACCGGGTCCTCGCTTATCTAGACGAGACGCCCCACTTGCCCAAAATATACCATTGTTAAAGGCAATATCCCCCTTGTTTTTCTTGTTGGCTACACTTGCCTGATATAGGTTTATCTTCGGCTAATCATTTTCCCTGCCTAGTTGGCCCGATACTCGGCGCTATCGCAAAAAACTTCAAAGTTGTATGCATCAATTCTTGCTTGTAGATACTGCTGAGACATATAACTACTTTTATGTCTTTACGAGTAAGATATTACCATATCGAAGTATACTATAAAAGGCATAAATAGAAATTATTTATGATCCTTTGAAATATACACATACGGCTTTAACTTTTGCGCATTCAACCTCGTAATCTCCTCCTTTCATTCATCATCGGTCTCACTCTTGAAAAGAGTGCTCTTTCTTCAATCTGGCATTTGTGAGTTGCATGCAAGGATTCTTTTTGTTCCAGAACTTGGATTCCTTGACCCCAACGTGTGAGATTCATAATTTCTCTTATTAATGGCTCGTCTGGTGTGCATGACCTTAAAATTACTCATATCACATATATATAGAGCTTCAAGGCTTTACAAAAATTTCATGCTATCGAAGCCTTTAATCAATTCTTTCATAAACATAATCAACGATAGACTTCAAATGGAGGGATGACCCATTATTGGCGTGCTAATCTGGTGTTCAAAGTAGCCATTGTTTTTAAAACAAGCTCGTCTTATGTTGTGAGAAAATAGAATACAGTTCACCTAAAGCACCAAGTTTCTTGGCGGTTAATCTATGTTTTCTAGTGTGTGGGGCTATTGTGTATAAAAGATGTATTTCCAGCCCGAAAACTGGGCTCTTCCCTTTAACAATAAACTTCACCATCACCAAAATGAAGGCCATTTCAGCACTTCTTACTCTCGCGACAGCCGCTGCCATGGCTATTCAAGATACCTCGAAAGTAGCTTCAGGCACAGAGATCGTCCGCCGCTCTTATGGTGGATTCGACGAAAATTATTCAGAAGCAAATGGCGCACCTGGAGTCTGTCGCCTGTACGGCAGTTTGACCGGAGGTAGAGATCGAATAAATATGGGCAATCAGTATTTGGCAGAAGTCCCTGAATCTGTCACTGGTAATGAATTTGTACCGGAGAGTAAAAACAGAAATGAGTTTATCTCGAAGACCGAAACTGGAAACGCGTACGTTGCTGATCGTGGACATCAAGTCGAATTAGTTTCTGAAGTCAGTAACGGAAATAATGTTGCTCTTAACCAAGGTCCCGAAGGCGACTTTGGTCCAGACGCCAAATCTGGAAACAGACCTACACTTGACACTATCACTGGAGAGGAGCAAAATCCTACAAAGGAACACAATGTTGTTTCTGATTTTGAAAATGAACGCAATGTTGAGTCGGGGGTCGGTATCACTCATAGAACTGGCGGAGTTCCTGAATCTACTACTGAGAACGGATATATATCTGGAACTGATGATATCACAAATGATGCCGATCAGACCCTTGCGAAAATTGACGAGAGTTTCAAGAAAATTGGGAATTCCATTGATGATATCGATATCAGCAGTATGTTGGATAACGATGATTATTATGAAGATGAAAACTATGCAGGCGTTGGATTGATCGATGAACGTTTTGATCCCTTGAACGAAAACGTGCAAGCTTTAGTTGCACCTGTTGATGGAATAGACGGTTTGAATCTTGAAGAGCACAACCTCGACATTCATGACACTGAAACGCCTGATAGCGTTTTGGAGCAAATTTTTCAAGATGCTAAGAGTTTGGGCAGCCCAGGCGGGGTCGAGATGGATTATAATGTGTTATCGATTGTGAATGGGACTCCGCGAAGGTACGAGCCTAATAACCCGAGGTACAGTGATGAGATGGTATTGCAAGAGCTTGGGAGGTGATCGGTGTGAACCTGACTTCCAAAAAGTGCTTTTGGTAAACAATTGCTTGATATGTATGTTCTAAAGTACTGTATTGGATATAATGAGCCTTGGCTACAAAGTCTGTCTCAATAATGGTAGTTTCGTAAGGAATACAGTCAGATTATGTCCCATCACTTCGAACCTTGTCAATGGACACCTAGAGCTATCCCCGCTCATTTTCGTGCTTTTTTAAGACAATCATCTGGACTGAGACAAGGACTTATTAATTGAGGTCTCGAGACTATATTAATCTATGACACACTAGGGTGCGCGCCTATGAAAATTTGAAACGCCTAAGGGCGAAACCCATCATCGACTAAGCTCCTTTTATAGATTCTATGAACCCAATAAGATGAGAGACGCGCCCGGCTTCTCGAAAATCATGCATGTGGAAGCTCTAAATTTGCTTCAACACCTTCTCGGCGGCGGAAACATCGATGGCGGTCTTCTCCGGTTCCACAAATGCCTGAGTGACCTTGCCGTCTTCAACCAACACGGCGTATCTCTCGGATCTGTGGTTGCCAAAAAACTTAGACGCGTCGAAAAGAACATCCCATTTCTGGGCAAACTCGCCCTTGGGATCGGCCAAAAAGCGAACATCCGCAAAACCCAGGGTATTTAAAGTCTCGCCCCACGCCTTGAACACAAACGCATCGTTGACGCCGGTCACGTAGATGGATTTGTAGCCTTTGTCTTGAAATTTAGATAAATGGCTCAAGTAGCCGGGAACGTGGGAGGCCAGACAAGCGGGGGAAAACGCGCCAGGCACGCCCACAATCACAGCTTTGCCGCTGCCAGCCTCCTCGGCCAAATTGACCTCGTTTCCTGGAGACCCTTCGAATAAAGAAACCGATGGAATCTTATCTCCAACGGCCACAGACCTGGCAGTGGTGGACGAGAAGGAGCGGGCCAATTGAGGCACAATTCTGGATCTAAGAGCAAACATGCGTGAAGATATAGCAGATAAGGTAGTCTGAGACGAAAAAAGAAGAGGGTTAAAAATTCGTGACAAGGAAATATGGGGTTACTTAAGCGGGCCAGAGAACCACGTATGTACAGTGTTGCTGTGGGTTATGTGCAGTCCGTTATGGTAAAGAAGGGTCGATATTTCAGCAGAATCATCGTCTTTTTTGTAAGGAATTCGTGGAAGCACTATGAAGCCATAAATGGATGAAGCTCTAAATGATCAAGCTTCGCGTAATTTTCTGACCGCTTTGTAGAAAATTATTAGATCTCACCTCAGAAGGCACGCCAATTCTCAGTGACGTAACTTCTGTAGTAGAGTGCGCGATCTGAGACTACAGTCTACTGGTACATTATTAGAGACGACCCCACTCCAAACGTAAGAATGCCTTTAATTTAGCAAGCAGAGATAAGTGTTATATTATTGACCATCCAAAGACTCGATATTAAGAAGAAACATATAAAAAATCGATGCCGTGGCGAAGACGGCTTCCTACATGTATGTCACTGGGAGTCCAGAAGTTACAATTCACGCTTATCTGCACACCAGCCAAACCGAATTCTATACCCGCATCTTTTTTGATGACTACTTGATACAAAATCACCATCCTCTTATTTCAAACCCTTGACCATGGCCACCGAGCAGCAGATCACGCCTCAGAAGGCGCTCGATCTTTATAAGAACACGCTCAACTACAACGTGATTTCACGGTACGATGCACAGGTCAAACAGCTTCTCTACTCGACGTCGCATTGTGTGATATATAAGTTTTCTGCCGAATCGCAAGAATGGGTCAAGACAGATTACCAGGGAATTTTAGCATTGTATCTACGTCATTTTCGTGCAGACGTGCCCGGGAGGCCGATGTGCGAGGCGGATCTCCAGGACCTTTTTTGCTACGGGCTAATTCTTTTAAATAGACTGTCGCCCGATAATTTCTCCATTGGGCTCTTGCCGAATCTGGCCACACGGACGTTCTTTCCTAATGGGATCAATAATAACGGCGTGCGCGAGATGAACGTGGAAATCAACGATAATTTGATCATTCTCAAAAACGTGCTCGGCGATATCTATGGGTTGTGGGTATTCAATGAGGACGACCGGCAGAAGTTGTTCAAGCTTATTCAGTTCTGTCTCAACGGGTCAGGTTAGGGAGGAACATAGTTGAATAATGAAATGAGAATTATATTCGAAAACTAGGGGAAAACGCTAATCTATGGAGTGATTGAATGGAGAGGGGAACGCAGAGTGTCAGGCCGAAAAGGAATGA
The DNA here is from genome assembly GCA_030674755.1 of Metschnikowia henanensis. Lineage (NCBI taxonomy): Eukaryota > Fungi > Ascomycota > Pichiomycetes > Serinales > Metschnikowiaceae > Metschnikowia > Metschnikowia henanensis. The sequence continues at coordinate 18,654 of JAKUBE010000010.1, read as the reverse complement.
GAAACATGAGAATTATGAGGACCATGACCAACCATGAGAGCCATTAGAACTATAAGAATAATGAAATTCAGGATGAGGACAGAGTGAGAGAGAGGAAAGGACAAACCGCAAGAGAAGCAGGCCTTTAGAGAAGTCTGATTTCAACCCGACCTTCTAAAAATAACATATCTAGGAATATCCAACTTGACATATTTCTATAGAGCTTTAAAAGAGAAGCTCGAAATGCCATGGTCGCGATTTTTCACCACTGACACCACCTTGAGGCCTTACTTGTGCTATACATCAGCCATTTACAACAAACAATATTTCACAAATCAACATCAAGATTTTTTTTCGACTCATTACACGATCGTTTCCGTCTATCTCCAATTCATTTACTAAAATCACCCCGCTCAGGTATTTCTATAATCACCTGGACCTTCTAGACTCTCTGTCACGTGACCCGCGCTCGCGGCTCCGCACAAATCTTTTCCACCCGATATTTAAGACCAGTCCACGAGTCTGTAAACCCACGGCCAAACACACCACGCGTGGCCCAATCCCATCTGTTGTCAGCCCGGGCAATTCCTTAGACTTTCCCAGATACACGTGCTGCTTTTTTTTGCGGGAAAAGCTTGATTTTTCGCGGTTTTCCTGGCCGTTCCTTCTGCCTATTTACCGCGATCTGTTTACTCACATAACTGGCCCCCGCATCATAACCAGGACGCGGAAAACAATAGACCCCATAATATCTCTACATGTCCGAGCCCGTGAAAACGGCAGAAAACGCCAATACTCAATTGGCGCAATCTCTGGCGCGCCCGTCTGTGCAAATATCAAATTCGGGCACCGCAAACCAACAATTGGCGCCGGGCCAGAAATTAGCCGCCGAGCCCGCGCAGAAAACTCTAACTCCACAGCAGCTACAACAGCTCAAGGAGCAGCAGGTCAAGCAGGCCCGGGCTAGAATGAGCTCCGCGGCATTCGCGCTGACGCTGCCGGAAATCTTGAGAAAATTCGCCAAATACCCGCCGTCGCTAACCTTCCACATTTATGAGACGCATTATCGGTTCAACAACACCCAAGACTCGAGCATTATTCCAAAGGAAAGCCCCATGGCGCGCAGCTTCTTGCATCATCTTATCCGGGAAGAGATTCCCGTGGAAATGTCCGAGCTTTTAAAGGACTTCGCCATTCGTTTCTACGATGGGTGTTTGGTAGTGCAAGTGTACGATCACAGGAACATGGTCACAGTAACAGATCCAGCGAAAAAAGCACCAGGGCCGGCGTCTCCGGTTCCTGCATCAGCATCAGCATCAGCAGGTACAGCTCCGGCAGCGTTGACAACGTCGGATAGTTCTGCTCAGAACACCCCGAAAGACCTGCCTGCACAGTCTCTGGCATCGACCTTTTCCCGGCCAAAGACGTATCGGACGCTTCTTCGACCCACGCCCCAGTCACTATACTACGACTTGCTCTATCACACAGACTCTACGCTCACAAAGTTCACCGACTTGCTATCCCTACAAATGGAGGCCGAGATCCTCACGCTCACCAACCGCAAGCTTGACTTATCGGTTCCCCTCAACCCTTACCAGCAAGACGATCTTTTGAAACCAGAGATCGAACTGCCGAAAGTTGTATGGGACGAAGCGCGGGGTGACAACAAAGTCATTCATTCTCACCGTAAGCCTTCGCACGTCGAGATACGCAAGTTGCATCAAGAGCAGATGACCATGCAGAAATCATCGGAATTCGAGGAGATGATGTTCTTACTCTCCAACAAGTATAAGCATCCTTCTGAAAGCACCGCGGAAAAAAAGCTTGTAGTCGTTGGACCCACCATCACGGCTCACACTTCCGACGCAGGCAGCCTAGAAAACACCCCTTCATTGGGTGCCACCATGGGGCTGACGTCCGCTTCAGAAAAATTGAATCGTGCTGGTGCACCTACAGCTATGGCGTCCACAACATCAGTGTTGGGTAATGGAAATGCAACGTCCAACCAATTCATGCGGCTCCGTTTCATTGAGGAGATCAGGAAAAGAAAAGAGTCGCAAAAGGTCCAGGCTGGTGCTGCTGTGGCAGCACACTCCCAGGGCGCTATTCCTAATAATCCTGCTTCCGGGGTGAATGCAAGTGACTCAAACGGTGCTTCGAAAGACGCCTTCCCAAATACAACTCTACCAAATCCCGCTACTAAAGCGCAAATTGCAAATGCTCGAGGCAAAGCAGGTCAGGCTCCGGCGCAACAAATGTCTCAAGCACAGCCGCAACTCTCTCAAAATCAATTTCAACAGAACCAACAATTTCAAAAGCAACAGCTACAGCAACAGGCCACCGCTCAGCAGCGTCAAGCTGCGCTCTATGCTCAACAGGGCCCCAAGGCACCTCAGCAACAATTTTCTGCCCTATCTGCGCAAGCACAAAACGGACAGGTTTCACAAATGCAACAAGAGCAAGGTTCTCCGGGGATGCCTTCTGGCTTGGCTCAAGAATTCGGAGCATCCCCTATGTCTCAAAATGCCAGAGCTTCTCAAGGGTTAGCCAGGCAAAACGGGATGATGCAAAATAACCAAAAGCTTGGCCAAGCTCCAGGTCAAGAACAGCAACAATTGGCCAAACAAGCTGATCGCATACGCGCACAACAATTTCAAGTTCAACAAGCACGCCAGCTGCAACAACTGCAACAACTTCGCCAGCAACAACAAGTACAGCCATCTCCGCAGCCATCTCCGCAGAATTATACCCAGCTCAAACAACTGCAGCAGGCGGCCCAGATGGCGCAGGCACAGGCTGCGAAGCGTCAAAAGCTAGGTATGGGTATGAACCAGATTCCACAGCAAAATCAGTATCCTCAGCCAGTTCGCACTCCACAAATGGGAAACATGCAACCAGTTTCAAATGTGAACACGCCGATTATGGGGAACGACTCAATGGCCAACAACGGGCTCGCTTCATCCTCCCCTCAGGTCGCTAAGCAAATGCCCCAGATTTCACAGCTGGCTCAAGGTCAGGCTTCTTTTCAGCAGACTCAGCAAAACATGTTGAACAATCGGCCAGCGAGTCAGCCAGCGATGGGGCAGTCTACTCAAGCGCCCGGATCAAAATCTACTGCACAGCAACAGCAACAACGTCAACAGCAACAACAAATATTCCAGATGACTTTGACTCCCCAAGAGCAGCATACATTCAGGCAACTTCAAACGCGGATGAATACGCTTGCCCAAATGAGCAACACGGGTGTTGCTCCAAATGGCACCCGTCTCACCCCTCAGCAGCAACAACAAGCCTTGCAACAAGCGAAACACATACAACAACAGCTTTTGCAGCGTTTCCCCACATACTTTCAAAGACTCCGTCAATACCAAGCGTTGCAGGATGAGAGGCTATTGGCCATGCAGCGGCAACACGCTCAGGGCCAGGGCCAGCCGCTGCAGCTGCAGCCTCAGCAGCAGACTCAAACACGACCACAGAACAACATGGGCATTGTGGATGGTTCGATCTATGCGCAGCAAAATATGGGTATGAACACGACACTGCCGGCTTTGCAGCAACAAATGATGAGTCTGCCAATGATGTCACAAATGAATAATGGAATGCAACAGGGACAAGGCAAACAATGATGGAAACAAATGCAAAGCAAAGCCTGTATGACGATGCAGCCCGGGTACAATAAAGGTGTACGAACAATAGTCGCAAAATTGTATGAGTGGAAACAAGAAACAATATAACATTTAGATCAAAGGACACCAATATAGCAAGCTAGTCACCTGAAACTTATCTCTCGGCGCATGCTGTCGTGGTAGGCGTAAAACTCCTATGTAAACAAAACAGATCAACTAAGCAGCTTGTTTTCGTCGGCGCGCCATGTTTTCCTTCAAAGGTATTTCGTCAACGCCCTGCCTACGACTGAACGCCAGACTTTTCGAGATATCCGCCATAGGCCACGAGTGCAACAAGTGTTCCTGCGACGTACATCAAACCTTTGCCTACCTCCCTCATAAAGTTCACTGTTTTGGCTTTCTTCGGTGCTGGCCTATCTGCATCAACAAGAGCGGCATCATGGTCTTCGGCTGATTCAATTTCGTCATGCCCGCGCTTCCTGTTTTGCTTGTCGGGCTCTTCATTCCAATTCAAGGCTGGATCGGTCACAGGCGATAGGACGTTGTTTCTGGTAGCTAACTCGCACTCACTCGTGGGAGTGGCGTGAATCAGCAGCATTTCGTATGAGGACATCTGAGGACAAAAGTTTTTGAGCATCTGATCGTCACCACAACCTGAGTACTCCGTAATAACCAGCTTCAAGTCGTAATTCTGTCCGAGTTCTTCTTCAGATAACGAGTCTGACGACATGACCTCTTCCTCCGACGTATACTCAAGTGTATCAAAAGCTGCATCTTCGTCATCTCCGGAGTCGTAGTCATGGCAAAGTCTCTCAAGTAAAGGCGAACTTTCATCCTCCAGGTCAAGTTCATATGCGTCGACACTGTACGTTTTGAAATCTGATAGCTTTTGCGAATTTTGGCTCTCCCAAGAATCTGTCGCAGAATTTGGATTCCAAGTATCTTGTCCCATGTGGTCGATATCGGCCTCAAAACGTACCAGTTTTTCACACAACGGAGTTTTCGATCTTGTCAGAATGTCGACCAAAGAAGTGTCAGTCTTCGAACTCTTGTCGCTGTTGTTGTTTGAAAGATGCCCAGAAAAACAAGAGGTGCGAGTTGTGTTATTGTCGGCAAATATGCTTCTTTCCTTCTCGTTTGCCACATATTTGATAACATTCTTCGACTCGCACTCTTCAGAGCTCTGAACTTCTTCAACTTCATAGGCGGGCTCATTGGTGATGGACAAAATACCATTTTGTGCGTCAATGCTGATACAGACATCAAAATGTTCGGCAGCCTCTTTTCCGACATGGCTCTCAATGTCGCTTTGATCTTCAGAATCCGAGTCGAGCTCCAGAGAATCATTGAGCGAGTCCGAGTCGCTCTCGGCAGATTCAGTTTCTTTCGAAACAAAGCTAGCATTCGGGGTCTTACCGGCAGTCTTTTCATCTTCGACATCTACACCAGTGCCGTCCGCTTTGTGAGAGAACTCCCGTTCATATGACTCTTCGATGGGCGGGCCGTCAGAGTCAATCTCGACAATAGGAGCATCTGGGGAGATGCTTTTAGGGCGAGACGCCTCTTCTGAGGGCGTTGTCTTTGGATTACACCCTCTTAGATTCGAAAGCGCAACCGCTTTCTTTGCATGACTTTCCTTGCGCAAGTCTCCAAGAGAGTCAACGCCAGATAGTGGTAGTAAGACCAAGGAGCCCTCCTTAGCGTCAAGAGAAACCACAGAGAAGATCAATTGAGTCAGCGCATTGATGAAGACATCAGTGGAAATCATCTTTTCGTCACTGGCCCTCAGGATTAGTTCTTTGATTGAGTTAGATGGCCGGTTTAAGACAAACCCAAAGCGATCACCCTCAGTCAACGCGATCTTCTTGTGGGGAATGAGAAGATAGTTTTTCCAAACGGTGCCGAAAGTGGAGGCCAAGTCTTCCAAGTAAAATACGCCATCAGTGATCGACAACCTCGCGTGTTGTTTCGAAAGGTGGGAGTTTTCGAAAAACATGTTTGACTTTTTTGCAGCCCGCTCCGCGTGTTTTGCGGAAGCTCTTCCAATGGGTATTCCACCATCAGCAACACATACGGTTCTCCACAACAAAGGGTCGCCAGTGGAAACGGGTGATTCTGTGCTCATGTTCAGTCAATTGGCGTTTTTTGTGTCTGGGGAGATGAAATCGTGAAGCACAAAATAGAACTTGATAATGTTGAGGGGCTAATCTCAGCGGCTAGTATATGTGGCGCCTAGAAAATATCCTGGGGCAACGAGGTCGTCAATAAATAAAATAATGGAAGATCTGAATTGGCGCCGGGCTATCCAGGAAAGAGCTTTGAGCTTTCAAAAGAATTAAAAGCGTAAACGTGAGGAAAAGTATGGGTAAGTAAGAAAAGGATATAAAAGTGTGAGCGGATAAGAAACAATCGAGTAAGGGGCAAATATATTAAATGTGGCAAGGAGTGTATCCCCAGAAAATACCCCCTCGGAAGTCTGTGCGTCCTGCATGCAGCGATAGCGCTCGCGCGAGCCGATACTGCTCGGTTGGGATATTGTTATACTTATTTTGAGAGTTTAAAATAAACACGGATGAACAAAAATCTAATGCTGTAAGCAACGCGATACCAAACTCTCAATACGTCGTCTCGTGAGATATATTTCCTTTATCAAATCGGGCCGAGTGCGATACCTGATTTGCACGTGAGTTGATCAATTGTATCACGTGACAGTCTCAGGTCTGAGAGTCCAGGCCCTAGGTCCATTATGAGGGGCCATGTTCGAGGTCGGCTTGGCTCTTACATCTAGTTGGCGGTAGCTGATTTACTGTAGATGATGAAAATTATATGAGCATTGCTAAAAAATTCAGTTCTTTCTCACTCCCGCATACTGACCACCCGAATCTGAGATTCTCCCGACATTTCGAGCTCACATCAGCGATGTATACCACATACTTAGCGACCCAGTTGACGCGCTTTATTTTCTTACGAATTGCAATTGTTACAAATTCATCTATTCTTATCATAATCTGTTTTGCTCACTCTTTCAAATTTTTGAATGTCATTCTTTCCATAAGTTTCTTGGTCTCCAATCTTCAAGTACAGACTATTCAGATACATTTTACTTAATTCGAATGCAAAATAGGATCCGGGCATTCTTGAAGGAAGCCCTTATATAGACTGAGTTTACATGACCTGAGCCATTAAGATCATGAAGGAAGCAGAAGTAATTGAAAAAGATCTTGGCATGAAATGCACCGAAATAGTGGTCAAAGAACGAACGTTCACAGCCATTAGACCCCAGGACATGCAGTAAAAAAAACATGCTTTAAGCAAAAAAAACTTTATCTGGGTGTGAAATAAAGAAAGATCCACAAGATCCATACGAAGAGTTTTCAGATCATCAATATTAACGCAAAGACTAGGGACCTGTACCCAAAAAAATGTTGATAAAGAATCACAACATCGAAAACAGGAACGTGATCGTAAAACACCACTCGCGCAGTGCGAATTTTGCACCCATACATTAACACAAAGCTTTTCACCACCATCGATTTCATTTCCTCAACACAATTCTTTTTGCTTTTTTTCAACACTTGCTGATATTCTCAAAATAAAAATCGCCGACATCACCGCACATGTCCGAATTGTTGGTGCGGGCGAGGGATAAACTCGGCGTGGTTTCGAGTGCCATGCTTCGTCTTCCTAGCCAAGATTCAGTAGATATTCTTCGAAACGAGGTATCGGAGACGACCGCCCAAATCACGCAATTTCTCAACCCAAGTCCTCTTGCACATGTTGTGGAAGAGACAGTAGAGGCCGTGGACGAGTTTGTGGGGCGCAGTGCAAATAAAAGCAAGCTTGTGGCAGCCACTGTAAACAAAGCCGCAGAATGGAAAGCCAAGCACGTGAGGCAGGGCATAGAAAAGGCACGGTCCATGAGAGACAAGTTGGGTGAGCTTGACCAGGCGTTTCTTGATGTAAGGGACAGGTACCTCATCCGATTTATGGAGGCTAAGGCGGGCACTTTTATTCCAGAACCCATTGAAAGGATCTTCTGCTAGCGTGGAGATCCTTTTTTAATTTCCTCATTACTTTTTTAGCCACAAATCGAGTATCCTTTAAAGCTTCTCGGGAACCATGTCTCAGGGGCTTTTTTATTGGTAATAATTCAGGAGTATCACCCCAAGTATATGATAATAAGGATTGTATGCTTGGGATCTTACTCTGGAATTTGCACCTTGAAGATTCCCTGAACCTAGATGTTTAGTTGAGGAACCCTTTCTGGCCACCTTCTTCTTCAGATCTGCCCTGATGAACAGTTTCGATTGAAAACGTTTAGGTTATCACTGAAAATGGCTCATTAGGATATATGGCGCAATGATATTTGCTCGCATCACTCTAGCAACTTTTCGATTATTTTTCAATGGAGGCTGAAAGAGGAAGATTTTGCAGGCACTTCCAAGACATCGCTCATAACAAGAGAATGGAAGAAATCGACGCTCGCTGAGCAGAAGTTTTAACATGATCTTTTGTCAATCTTGTGAGTTTTTTGAGACACATGAGGGAGGACTCTACATGGCGGCCCACTCTGATATTTCAAACATGAAAAGTACCCATTTGTTAGGGTGTAACGCCATAGCTGAAAACCCATCTACATCTCACAATCTCCTAAATATACTAAGATTTCCGTGGCCGGTTCTGCAAGTCGAAGCATCGGGACGGTGTCCAAAAGCTGAATGAATGAAATACTCGACTCTAGAGCACCTTTCCTCACGCCTTGAGTATATTTCTGACAAAGTCAGTTGGCAGCAGAAAAGAATAGGCCCTGTCGTTTTGTGATACCGCCACCGCTCATTTTGCCTTCCAACTTGAAGCTTCCACGTAACAACTGGTGAAGGTGAGGATTTGTTAAATCTCATCTCACAGGATCAAATTGGAACCATCCGAGGTACTTTCAGATTCTGCCTATCAGTTTCTGGATCACAGTATCCCTCGTAAAGCTTCAGGAAATTTGCGCCTCCTGAGGAGGGTACTTGGAGCCAGTTCAACGCATCGTATTCCGAAGTGCCGTCGATCAAATGAAACGCATACGCATACCTCGACTTCCCCAGCACGTTCTGCTCGGATTTGTGGAGCACGGCATTGTGGATCAAAATCAACGAGCCAGCTTTACACTCCACCAACTCATACTTACCAGGATAGTCCACGGGAGAAACTGCGCTTGGATTCAATGCTAGCATATTGCACCCTTTCGCACCTCCATCCACACGCACGAATCTTTTAGTAATGGGAAACTTTTTATGCGATCCCGGGTGGTACGATAAGCACCCGTTGGAGACCGTGCAGTCCTCTAGCGCAAACCAAAACCCGAGCGCAGACTGGGGCGTCGTATACAAAAAGGTGGCGTCGTTGTGCACCGGGACCTCGTTTATCCGGACACTGGCCCCGACGTCTTTCGGCACGGCGTTTTTGAAAATTAGCATGCTTTGGAGCACGCGTGGGTCGGAGTAGTCGAGGTCACGCGCGATGGCTTTCACCCTGTCCCCGAAAGTGATGTCTCGAAACACTTCATTATGCATGTGGAGCCCGTGGCCTATCTTATTAATGGCTTGTGCTTTAGCATACTGGAGCCGACCGTTTTCGTCGAAAGCGTCGACGTCGAAGAAATACGACACTTTATCCGAAGAGTCGAAAAAATACTGGTCGCCAACATGGTCGTTTTCGCCCGTTTTGAACTGTGTTCGGGGATGATTGTCTATATCGAGATCGCCCAAGAGGCTCTGGGCCGAGGCCATCGCGTGCGAGATTTCGTGTGGCGAGAGAAAATCAGGAATACAGAGCATTCCATGGTCGGCGAATTTTTCCTTCTGCTCTTTGGTGAGTCCAATCATATTTTGGAGGAGAACGCGATTAGGGAAGTATTTGGGATATTGTTGTTACGTATGTGAAGAAAAGACTGGAAGAAGTGTTCTCCTCCACGCGTCCTCTTATCTCCATCAGACGATTGCCCCACTTAGATAAGCGCATGGAGCTGGAGTGCGTGCAGGACAACGGCTTTTATGCAATCAGACTTATTACAAAGCCATACAATTCGGCAAATAAGAAAAGGGACTGTAACGATTGAAATGCTGTTTGACAATTGCTCTTTCGAAGAAGCTATCACTTATCAATAATTGTTTTTTCTCAAGGATTGATATATATTAAGAATTCTTTCGTGCGCTAGTTGCTGTCTAATGAATTGCAAGATGGAGGTTGAGGAAAGAGAGGAAGTACTTTTATGGGGTTGTTTCATAAAGTACCTGTGAAGATATTCGTCCAGATTGGCCAACTAGTTTTGCTTAGAACCTCAAATCTTCAGGCCTGTAATCGGTACTTTAAAATAAGGCTTCAAATTCACGTGTTGGCACGTGACGTGTTGGTATCAGACTTCCGGTTATGACTGGCTCAAAGTGCCTGATAAAAGAGGCTCATACAATTAAAGCTAAGTTTTTTTGTTTTTTTTCAAGAAAGCTTTGTTTACCTTTGCTACTTCAAATTTTATCAGACTAATCGCAATTGAACAACTTTTTGATAATGGAATTGATGAAGCCCAATACGCATGATTGTGTTGAGTGAACGCTTAAACTTTGACCCCATTATCGCCGAATTCACAGGAATAATTTTGTGCTGAAGTGTAGTTCAATGTAGGGGACCCAGATTCGAAGAGGACCGGAACAGGCATGAATTGTTCCAAAAGTATTGACGCACATTCGTGGGCTTATAATTTGGACCGGCCTGTCAGACGGAAAATGGCTTTTGCGACTAGTGTTAAAATTAATTAATAGGCAACTCAGAAACTCGTCTTTAAGTTGTGCTTGCAAATACCACTACCTCTTTTGAAACTGTAAACAGATTGTAAACTAGTGTAGCAATGAAGGATCAAAATACCCTTAACCTTCCAGCGTCAAATACAATCCCTAAGGCTCGGGTCCCAATTATTATCTACTTTTGTTAGACTTTCGTTAAATCATTATTTCTTTAAAATGAAGAGACTCAAGTCGAGAATCTCTTTTTAAGCCCCTTCCAAGTTCCCTATTTCCTTTTCGTTAGATTAAGAAAACTCCGAAGCTCAAATTACCCCCAAGATATCATGCAGCTATAGCTTAAAAGCTGTGATGGCAAATTCACCCCGGCTCACATGATCGCTTCAACGAGCACATATAGGTCTGGATACGTTTAAAGGCGCAGATTGAAACAGGAGACTGAATGAATTCGCATCAGAGTACCACTTTGAGCTGAGCAAGCCAACTACAATTTGGGAGCACTTCGATGAACTCTCATTGTGAAGATCGCTTACACGGTGCAAAATGTTTTATTTTCAACCTTCCAATACATTCATGCTGAGAAGCCTTATATCACGTTGAGTTTCGCTTGAGAATGTACAGTATCTGATATTATCACCAATAGCTTCTTTCGCCACATATGGCTCCGTCGTCCAAGAAGCACGACCTTATGGCCATCTTCTGAACTTCATATTTCTATATACAAGATAGATACTGCTCTGTATTCACTTCTACAACTTCGGCCATCTCACTTATAGAGGAATCCCAACCAGGACTCTTTTCTCGCCTCGCGCTCCGCCTGAGGCACAAACGCCTCGACGTGTTTTCTGATTCTTTCTGCGCCTCCTTTGGCATCCACTTCTTTCCCTATCACATCCACAAACTGGCCCTCGGAGTCCATGAGATAGAAGAAAATGGAATGGTCCACCAAGTAGTCCTGGCCCGGCTTAACATCGGGAGGTGTAGAGAAGTACACGCGGAACTTCTTACACACGTTTTTCACTGCATCCCAGGACCCGGTCAACCCAATTATCGAGGGATGGAAGTCGCTCAAGTACTGCTTGAGGATCTCCGGGGAGTCTCTGGCGGGGTCGCACGTGATGAACAAAGGCTGTAACTCGATGTTGTGGCGCAGCTTTAACGCGTCCAACATCTCGCCGAGTTTATCCAATTCGTCAGGACAGACGTCCGGACAATGGGAGAAGCCAAAGTAAATAATGGAAAACTTCCTGTCGTCATTTTTCAAGTTTTCCTGCGTGAACGGACGGTGCTCCTGGTCCACAAGCGAAAAGTCTCCGCCGATCATAGGCTTTCCTATGCCCCGTTTACTCTCCACCTCTTTTTGAAGCCTAAGTTTCTCTTTTTCTTGAGCAAACCACCACGTAAACGCGCCGCCAGCCACTAGCAAAAGCACCACTGCTTTCCACGAGGCAAACTCAATGCCACTGCCTTGCGCAAACTTCTTGTTGGCGTTTTGCGACCCGCCTATAGCGACTCTACTTAATGGTCTTTTCTTGTATTCAGTTTCTGTAGGAGTTTTATCGTCGGGGGATTTGGGGGTACCCAGATTAAACCGGGGCACCGTAGAGTGCATGAGACGAATACTCGAGGGCACGAGCCTCCTTGCAAGATGCGTTTTTGTCACGGAAAGCATGACTGATTTATTTCTCAATGCTAGTATATGTGCTTGGAGATGAACGTCGCGATGTATGAGAGTGCATTTGGAGGCGCGACTCAAGGTACTGTAACTCTATTGTTAGTGGGGTGATTTAATACCCTGTTTCACAGCAGCGGCACAACGTATCTATTGTTTGATTAGATGAAATCCAGGGTTTACTGTAAACTTAAGAATGCTCTGGTTTTTCCGTACGGCCTCATTGGTTCTTTCAAGGGTGGTATGTGTTGACGGTAGTGTGCAATTTTCTTTTAATTATCGAATATTTTTTTAAGTTTGAAAGTTGAGCACCCTTTGTTTGGCAAAAAAGGCTAACTTTAATCTGTCAGATGATAGTTTTCTAGATGTTTTTGAAGTCAGCATGTTCCTATATTTCGTTTCCGCCAGAAATCAGCCCACTATTTTTTAGCACCATCGTAAACAGTGTTAAATGTTTTCACAACAAAGGCTCGTGTCTTGAGACTTTGCTTCTGTAGTAGGTGCAATTCTTTTTCTCGTGGTTTTTATTGAGTTCCTGGGTCCTTTGAGTCAGTTTCTGGCGTCATGCATAACACTCACTGTTTGATATCTATAAACAGTTACTGGCTTGACTTTGCTCAATTTTGATATTCGTGCTCAACTGACAGCAAGTCTTTGTGCTCTATCCAGAACGATGTGATAGTAGGATATGACGAGATGTTTCATGAATTGTGTCCCTTTCGGAACTTAAAGATTACTACTTTGTTCTTAGCACTGAAGTGACACCAGTGAATTCTCAATGCTCATAGTATTAGTAAGACTTGCAATGCACACGAACGTAATAAATCATAGCATTTTCTCAAACATTTTACAATCCATCATCAACTCTGGACTGATTTTCGTTAGCCCTATCAATAGTCTCATATTTCATACAGTGCTTCTCGCTTGTTCTTCCCAACTAATACAGATCTGAAAGCTCTACAAGTAGGAGCGCGCTTTCGCAGCCTATTACAGTTTGCTGCCGAAAGGTTTCATTTTCTTAGGGAACCACCTTCTTAATATTAGCCTAAAATTTGACAAAATACGCCAATTTTGACCCGGCTACTCAATTTCCGTTCCCCTTCACCCTTTTGAACAATTAAAAAAAGATGTTCCACCATTTTCCATGGCGTTCCACTAGATCCATCTTTCCTGTACAGGCGAGAGATGCATGGACCTCTCTTGCCATCTAAAAGATGCCGAACATAAGGTCTTCCACTCACAACCTCCCTTATTTTTCCACAAAACTCGTCGCTCTATGAGTTTTCCAAAAGTCAACGCCCTTCTAGACTGGGCGAGAACAAATGGCGCGCAAATCTCCGGTGATGTTCAGTTTGTGGCGATTGCAAAAAACAACTATGGGGCCAAGTCCAGCTCGCTGGAAAGCACCATTAAAGTGCCCCTCAAAATCATCTTGAAACTTTCTGATGCGGTCAAAGGATTGGGATTTGATGCAACAAGAGTTCGCGAAAAACTGAGCAACGTTAACGGTCCTTTAAAACTCTTTTTGGCCAAGGAAAGAGCACCTACATCGCAATCGCTCTTTAAGCCGTATATAGACTCGCTTCCTTCGGCGGTAGAAATCAACAGCCCCTATGTGTGGCTGCCTAAAGACAAACAGAAACTCCAGGGCACAAACTTGGGTAGCTCTCTAAGAGAGAATATTGCATTTTTAGTCGAGGAGTGGTGGCTGGCGATCTCCAATCTTCCAGAAAATGCTCCTAAACCAGAGGCTCACTTCATGAACATGAAGTTCTACTACGAACACAAATTCTACGAAGATGCCCAGCTCTACGAGTACTTGACAGCAGACTCATTTGAAAATTGGACCTCTTTTCCCGCGTACTTATGGGCGTCGATGATATTGAAATCCCGCTCGTTTCCTAGTGCTCTTCTCAAAGGCTCGCATCTGGAAATCGACGAAATTGATCTTTCTCAGGAAGACGTCGTGATGCTTGTTCCTGTAGTGGACTTGCTCAACCATCATCCACAGGCACAGGTCACGTGGACGGCGTCTGACGGATACTTTGAGTTCAAATCTCACGCAAACTCGGGGCCGGAGTTGTTCAATAATTACGGCCGCAAAGGTAACGAGGAACTCCTCTTGGCATACGGGTTTTGCTTAGAAAACAACTCGGCTGACTCCGTGGCGCTTAAAATCAAGGTGCCGCTTGAAATGCTTCCCGAACTTGAAAACTGCGGAATTACACTTCCGAAAATATCAGACTACACCACGTCAGTTGTGAATCAGAGCGATAGTGACAAGAAAACAAACGAATCTCCTTCCTACGACCAGTACAAAGATGGGTTGTTGTTTTTCATAACCCAGAACCACGTGCCCGAAGATTTGGTGAAGGTATTCCAGTGGCTAGTGAGAAATCTGTGGGAGGGAAACACGCTCAGTTTGAGAATGCAGCTTAGTGGTTTGAACCATTTGCGCCAAGCAGTCGAGTCAAAGGCGGCGCTCATTAATCCAAACGCGGTGAAAAGCGAGCAAAATGAAGCTACTATCCGCACGTATTTGCAGTCGCAAAAGTCGGTTTTGACCGCTGCAGTTTCTGAGATCAAGCACATGGAAAACGCACTTTTAAGTGCAAACAAGGGCAAGATTCTCACTCTCAAAAACATCTACAATAAGGACGCAAAGTTTGCCCAGTCGCTTTTAGTCACCATGGGCGTCACCAGCTACAAGGATATTTTAGACATGGAGCTCATGGATCAGATCTGGTTGTTGTACTTGATTAGATGCTACAATAAGAAGTCTTATGAAGACGAAGATTCATCTGAGCAGTACCTCCCAGACTGGATTCGCTCGGCGTTTGTCAGGATGAATGCTCAAACAGAAATGGTTCCTGCAGAGGTGGTGCAATTTCAAACTCTTTACGAGAATCTTATTCTTCCCATGAACAAGGCTGTGCCGGAGATATACAACCGAGGAAAATGGACAGTTAGGGAGTTGATTGTGAGCACAAAGCTTTTGGACACCGTCAGTTTTGTCAGAGGGAAAAAGCAGGAGTGTCTTTTGGTGAATGACTTTGAGCTGGAGGGAAGTTGAGAGATTTTTGGGAATTAATCATACTAGTGGCGTAGTTGCATTTATTGATTTGATGGCAGTTCAGATCATCTTATGTGAGTCTGCTCTACTTTTTTTTGCTAAGCCAGCATGAAAATGGTTATTGAGTATCCTTGAGCCATTACCAGTACTTTGAAGGCTACGGCATTATGTTTCTTTCGCCTCAGTCAAATCATTTTGTCCTAAAGGTTCTTGAAGTGAATCTCATTAAAGATGTGATCAAATGCTCATGTCACTTCAACACTTGTGCTGTAACTCAACATAAAAAGACCACCGAAGGGAGAAATGAGAAGCTTGCAAATATTAATGACCTTAGGGATATGTTTGTCTAAAACGTCTTCTCAAACTGAGGACGGCATGTCACCGTTGTCTAGTTTATGGCTCTATTCTCTGAAGTTGAACACTGATCAAAAACCTATTGAACTACTCGAAAAAAAGAGGAAGAAATGGAATAAATAAAGAAACTTGAATATAAAGCCCGCTCCTACTGAGCCGCTGCCAATGCTTGTGCCCACGTTTTAAAGTAGACGCATTGGCTTTCCATCATACTAACATACCACTTCGTTAAACATAATCACATTAGCGTGCTTGAATCAGCTATAGAAATAATTATGTTAAAGTGTTGTCATCCATAAAGAGTGTGCGTCTCTGGTCTGTTGTTCCTTACTGCCGCCTCTAGAAACACTGCTTTCAGAGGTGATACCAGGATCTACAATGGACGGGAAAGCAAAACAAATCTCGTTCTTCACACACCTCAAGGATCTTACAGAAACATGCAGCAGCATACAAACGCCTTAGAAACGCCAAAACCCCGCCCGTCTAATTTCGCTGTGTATTAACTAGAACTAATCTAATCCTCCTTGATGCCACCAGTGCCGGCGGTCTCGGCGGCCTCCACAGAAGCCTTGTCCGTCTTGACATCGCTGCCGGCACCCTGGAACGCCTGCAACAAGCCGGGCGCCGCTTTGAAGGGTCTCTTCAAGTCGCCCGATGCAGGCTCGCCCCACAAATGAATCTTGACGATGTTGGTCTCCAACGCAGACTTCACCGAGGACACCGACTGCATCACCAACGGGTTTGTGTACTTCATGTACAAATGCATGAACCCCATCATGGCCAACGAGGTGAACACGCTTTTGATCTGCGAGTCGATTTGTTTCAAGTCGTACTCTTTGACGGTGGTCACCACGGCCTTCTCCTCCTGGCCGCCCATGGCGTTCGCAGGCTCGACGTATTTCATGGTGGTCAAGTCGTTTTTCTTATTGATCTGGTACCTGACATACATACAAATGGCAAAAATCGCCACCTGGCAGGCGGCGTACCCAACTCTTACATACAACAAGATATCCGGGTTCTCGAGGTCGAGCCGGCGCGACACCTGCATCATGATCAACATGAGGCCTAAGTTGGAAAACGCTGGGTTCATTTTGAAAGGCTTTGAGAGTGTAAAGAACGGTTCGCACGAAAAGAAGAACCACTAGTTTATGATAATTTAGGCCTCCGGGCTGGTGGTGAAATTTTCCGAGTATGCGCACCGGGCTCGAGCCCATAGTGGACGCGGGGTTACCCGGCGCGGGACCCGAGCGCCCTTCGAAAGGGTTCCATTTGGGCCAAATATTAGGGGCAAGGGTTTTCGCTCAAAACGGAGAGTAAAAAAATTTTGCAGATTGGCGAAGGTTTGATTTTTGTCTCTTTATGGGGAACTGATCGTGTTTATTGGTTTGGGGAAAGGCGGGGGCAGAACAGTAGGGTGTGGTGTCGTTCGAGGTCTTGTCACGTGACCCCGGCTGGGGATTACGTGGTTACTATCTCCATCTTTTTGCCGTCGCGATAACACTGCATACAAGGAGTTGATAACGGCGCCGCTCGTATATCATAATTGGCTTCAAGGTATTATATCAGTGTTCGATGTAAAGCTACTGGAGAAATCAACTTGGTCTCCAACACATCATGGTGAGACCCCCGGCATTTATATAGGCTCGCCCGGCCTCATTTTGGGTGATGCTATAATTTCACATTGGGGAAACTCATGAACTCAAAAGGACCGAATCGTAGGGACTCTTAAAGGTAGGATTTTTGTCATGTTGAAATTGGACTCAGTGATAGCTTGATAAATTCTAAGGGTATGGATTATGTATCAAGACTATTTGGTATTGATACCGTCACTATGAATCCTATGAGGGAAAAAGCCAGCTTGCTAGAGAAGGACAAATGTCTCTCCGCAAAGCTCCAGCATGTACGGCAGACCTGACATATTTGAGCTGCTGAGGACAAATTAGGTCTATGAAAATCAATATATTTAAAAAGGTTGAAGAAAAATGGCATAACGATTCATTAGCCAAGAGGTT
Organism: Metschnikowia henanensis; assembly: GCA_030674755.1. NCBI lineage: Eukaryota > Fungi > Ascomycota > Pichiomycetes > Serinales > Metschnikowiaceae > Metschnikowia > Metschnikowia henanensis. The sequence goes on along the minus strand of JAKUBE010000010.1, from coordinate 1,153 downwards.
TTCCTTCGAGTTTTTGTGTAAGACAGAGGGAACTACACTGTCCTTATCCTTTCTAAGGGTCTAAGTATATTAAAACAATCAGATTTGGATAACGATAAGACTTCTGCTTTAATTTCATGCTACTATTCTGCAACAATCGAGCCTTAGACGCCTCACTATACCGTAGAGGTTGGAAAATTCACAAGGGAGAAGCTCTAAGGCACGAAACTGGGAAATCGAAAGTGGCGCTTTTTGTTTCGTATGACGGTGGCAATAATCAAGTCGTTCGGACGCGTGCTCAGCAATATCACTGAATATAGAATCTTTTTGCGAGTTATCTGAAGCAGTATTTGCTGTCCAATCGAATTCGCACGATCTTTGTTTTGAACTATAGGCTTTACGTATACTCACTAATAACACTTGGTAGCTTAGTGAATGTAGGTTCGGTGATTTTTTTCGAGTGATAATATCTGTGCCATTTGTGACAGCTCCAAAACACCTTTTCCGTGAATCCATTCAAGTACATTTCAATGTGAAGAAATCAAAATTCTTTCTTAGTTGAAAAAACTAAGACGAGAAGCCCGAGGCTTGTGATGACGTGACACGATAGTGCAGCAGCACCATCTCTCATTACGTGGATTTTTGGATATAATGTAAATTTTGATTTTAGCGAACAAAGCTCTTTACAGACTTCCGTGCGCGTGTTGCTGTGGCCCATTACTTGAGCTCACTTTTTGGTTTATTTTCTCTCTCCTTCTGTCTCTCTTTTCAGTGTCAGTCGCCACTCGTCCTCAAAACTCGTCCTCGACTCTGATGTCGCCAAACTCCCAGCACCCAAGTCTCTCGCCCTGTGCCTTCTTTTCTGCCTTCAACAAACTGTCCACATACTCCTTCAAGTGGGGCGCACTCTTGCCGTTGACCATTCCGTAGCCCTCCAAAACAAGCTGTTTGTTGATGGTGTAGTCTGGGTTGGTCAAGGACTGCTCAGAATCGTACAATACGGCGTCGTACTCCACGCCCTCTGTGGCCGAGGGGAGGCCACTAAGCACCAACTTCTTGTCGAAAGTCAAGTCCTCCAACAAGTACAAGGCCTCCGTCAAATAGTCCTTGGGCTGGGTGGGCGGCAAGTCGATGTTTTGCAACTTGCACGTGTGGGCAAAAGGCTTGATGGCGT
>JAKUBE010000009.1:0-71340 GCA_030674755.1 Metschnikowia henanensis | reverse complement strand
CATTGACGGCGTTGTTGGCGGAGTGCTTTGATATAATATACGAGCTCAAAATCGAGTTGGAGGAGAAAGAGGAAAACGAGGACATGGGTGAGTGTAATAGCCGCCGGGTCCTTGGAGACATCACCGACGAGGAAGACAAGGGATCTGACGACGAGGTTGAGCTCAAGCGCAACCGTTACATGGGATTCAACGAGGCCGACTACGATGTGGTGAGTGAAAGCGAGCTTTCAGGGATCAGTGACAGCGAATTCGAAAGCAACGATTACTATTGAGGCCGTGAATGGTGGATGTGTTTCAAGGCAATGTAAGTGATGCAAACGGCCAAGTACTACTGGTGAACGGTGTGTGCGTAAGCTGGCCTCAGGGAGCAAAGACCACAAATGATGCCTATCTTATATACTTCCCCCGTAGAAAACTCCGGATTTGCGCCGAATCTATATCCAACCCTGATTATTCTTCTTAAGTATTTGAGTCAAGATTGGAGAAGCTGGGGCATGCAAAGATGGTTAGTTGCCAAGACAGGAAACCGACTATTGTCTGCCGCAGGGCTGACTAAGCTCAGTTGAAATTGAGGCGCCATATATAGCGATACCTTGACGGTACACATGAATTCACAGAGCCTGAGATTTACTTTGTATATAGAAGCTAGAGTCTCTCGACTGCCGGCCGTTTTGAATTTGAAAAGCAATAATTTACACATTATCTCGTAGACATGGCCCAATATAGCCTCGCCAGTCTTACCGGATTGGGTCGCGGCCCAGAAAGTGAAGCTGGGAGTGGGAAACAAAAGAGCAAGGGAAAACAGAAAAAGTAAAACACAACAGTATAAACAGACACGCTATCCCGAACTGAATTAGCAACGCAATCATCCCTTTTTTCCCACTCGATTGTTGGTGCAAATTTCGGGGATGTTGGCCGCCCTGCAAAAATGTAAATTACGCTTTCTACATGTAGTTTGCGGCCAGGGCGGGCGTGCGCGAAAAAGAAAAGAGTTAGAGTTTTCGCACACAGTTTCCAGCTTTTCGCACACAGTGGAGCCAGGTCCACCTGCGAAAGCCCTTTCTCTTTTCCCTGCGACAAAACCGTGAAAAGAGCACCTTGATAGACCCGAAATATCTGAATTACCTCCCATAGAAATAGCACACACCCCACTTTTTCACAAGAAGATGGCAACCGATCTGACCACAAGAAAACCGCATCATTACGATGACTCCACACAGTTGGGCCACGTCTCTCGAATGGCCATGAAGGCCATGAGCAAAAAACGCCGCAATATGGATGACGAGCTAGCACCACAAAGACAACCACAGCCCCATATGGCTCGGAAGATTGCGTCCAGTGCTCGGTTCAAAAGAACGAAGACCCCCACTATTTCCGGACACAGTCTCCCTGTGAACAGACTCATTGAAGTTTTAGATCACGAGTCGCTTCTGAATCTACTCCAAACGGTGATGACACACCATCCGGAAATCGTGCAAACGGTGACAAAACTAGCGCCCAAGCCGTCTGTCAGCGACACCATAGAACTCATCAAACAAAAGGCCGGCCACGTGACCGCCAACCTCCCTTATCGGTGTGACATGGAGAGCGACTATTCGTACATCCGCGTGAAGCCACACTTGACCGAGCTTCTCAACTGTATTTCTGATTTTGTGCTCGACCTCCTCCCGCCGATGGAGTCCTCTTTGCACAATGCGTGCATTATTTTCGACACAATCACAAGTACCGTGCATGAGCTTCCCAACTTCACCAATAAGGAGTTCCAGTACACCAAGAACATGGCATACGAGCAGATTGCAAACCTGTGGCTCACGGTATTGCACCACCACAAATCCTCAGAAGACTCGGAGAGTGTTTCCGAAGAGCCCGCGAGCCCGAATATCGAAAAAAGCATCGAGTGGCTCAAGTCGATCGAGGAGATGCATTTGCTACAGCAGGTCGAAAAGCACAACGAGACGTCGGGCAACAAATTCAACCTGCTTGTGGAGTTTGTTAAGGCCGAGTTGGACTCGTTTGCACAGATCAACAACAGTTTTTCCAACAGCAACACGGGCTCGATTTTCCTGGATCTTATTACCGTGGACTACTCGGGGTTCTCGATCCCGGCCAGAACTTCGCACTAGTGCTTTTAATGAAGGCTGTCTCTAGATGATCGATGTTTACTCTGGTAGAGGAATGGTTATTTAAGGGCTTGATTATACTAGAGCAATAGAAATTGACGTGGTAATCCACGACGATTTCATGGGCGTTTGCATTTTATTATCGTTGTTATTGCATCTCACGATATCGCGTCTCACGATATCGCATCTCCAAAGTAGGAAATAGGTCCAACTGGTATACGAGTGGCTGCGCATCAGGCGGCCCAGTTCCCATATAGATACACAAATACACACAATAGAGTTCTCAGATAAATTAGCTTGTTGCTCGCATTTAGGTGATTATTGTTTTCGTATAGGCTTCTATTTACATCTAACTCTGTACCCCTTTTCAAATGCTCTCTGACTTAGTTTCCTCTCCGTTTTGCAAGGTCGGCCTTTTATGGCTAGCGATGATTGAAGATACCCAAGTATATACGATCGAAGACGTATGTTCACTCGGGAAGATCAACGGCCTCTTGTGCAAATTTTTGTCTTGCCCGCCACCCGCCGCTTTTGATCATGAGGTGTCCGCCGTAAAAAAGGCAAGAAAGCTCTATGGGCACAATACGTACCAGGTCAGCGAACTCTTGCAAAACCAAACCACAGCACTAGGCGAGACAATATTGAAGCACTTGTCGGAGGCCCGGGCCCGCGGCGCAAACGCCATGGTCAACGCGCGGCTTGCCTCGATCTACCGTCTGATCAACTTCGAGAGACTCGCCATATTCAAGGACAAGGAACAGGTGCTTTTGGTCATGGAGTTGTTGATGCGGATCGGCACCCAGACGTCTGCGGGTAGAGAATGGGCCAAGCTGAAGTTCACGTGCATGCCCAAGCACCAGAGAGACGCGGTGCTTTTGTACTTGGAAGCGACGATTGAGCAGACCAACTCCGAAGACACGCCGCTTGCCAAAATCGAGGAAATGAGGCGGCATGTCAACGTGCAGTTGGCGCAGCAGTCCATGAGCATGGAGGAGGAATTGCAGCGGCATCGTGCCAAGATCAACGAGATGCTGAAGGCCAACAAGAAGCTCCGCAAGATCAACGACCGCGCAAGAGGCGACGCTTTGCAAGAAGAGGTCAGGCTTTTGCAGTGGGACTTGCTGCTTGTAGAACACGTGGTGGTGGAAAATCTTTGCACTTCCTTTGGCAAGGCACATGATGAAATCCGAGGCTAGGACCCTAGAGCGTGGGATTGGATTTTTGAACGGTGCCAAAGAGCAAAACACATCATTAGTGAATGTCTCTAAACAAATCTCCCCAACGCAGGGCCAAGCTTATCCTTTTCGTCGGGCACGCCCATCTCCTTCAACCGCAACTTCTCTTTCCTCTCCTCCTCCAATTGCAAGTTTCTCTCTGTTCTCATCTTCCGCGCATCCATGATATTGATGTGGTTCTTGCGCATGTAGTTCTTCAACTTGGACTGCTCGGGCTTGAGGTCCGGCCGGATGTCCGACTGGGCGCTTTCCTGTGCCTGTTTCTCCTGCTCCTCCGCACTCAACAAGTCGCTCTTGTTCAATCTCACGTTGCGGGCGTTTTTGTCCACTGTCCCGATGAAGCTTGGGTCCAACGAAATGGTGTCTGGGCGCAACTTGTCAAGCAACGACCTGATCTCGGACTCCTGTCTCTGTTTGGCGGACTCGAACGGATTCAACTCCAACGCGTCGAAATTGGCCTCTCCGGCGCCCGGGATGATTAACGAGGAGATGCCCTTGCTGTGGCCAACCCCCAAAATATCCTCAAAAGGCACGTACTTGACTTTCTCGACCTTGCTTCCCGGGAGCAAATGGGTCATGTACGGGTGCTCCTGGTGCGTTTTCTGGGTGTCTTTCCACACCGAGATATGAGGGCCCCAGCCTACAGATAACAAGCCGTTGTCGGAATACTCGAGCGAGTTGGCTGGCGTGGGCGACAGTTAGGTGTCCAACTCCTTGAGCTTGCGCAAGTCCCAGATCTTGATTTTTTTGTCGGTGCCGCTGACGGCCATGTACTTTCCCTCTCTGTCGACGGCGAGGTCTCGGACGGGCCCACGGTTGGTCTGTAATTTCACCAACGGCTTATTCATGGTCGGACACCACATCGAAACGGTTCCGTTGCCGTGTCCCAAATGCATCACGGCGTTCCAAGGGTTCTGTTTCATGGCCTGCGTTGGCCCGAGCTTTGTTCGGAGTTCGCTAACAAGCACTCCAGTCGACACATCGTGATACTTTAAAGAGGCCGAATGGCCCGCTCCCACAAGAAGAAAGTGGTACGGCAAAAAGTCCAAGAGCGTGTGCTCCAGATGCTGTTTCAACCGATGGAGCTCCAACCCAGACTGGTCGTAGATGAAGGTGTATTTCTTCTGGGCAACGGCAAAGTACTGGTGGCTGTGGAAGTACTTCACCGCATGCACCGTCTCGTTTAGAAACAACTCGCAATCAAGCGAGCCCAGGCGCCAGTCCAAGGATGCCACGTGGCCCTTTTTGCCGCCGAGCAACAATTTACGACCATTCCGCGAGTAGTCGAGCGTGTACGGGCCTAACTCTACAAGCTTGAGGTCAAACTTTTTGTTGGCTGTGCTGATGTCCACGGCATCTGCGATATCGTCTTGTCTGAACCTGGACGTTTTTTCCATGGGCCCCTCGGCCTCTAGAAAGCCGGCTTCTTCTTGCAAAAGCATGTCGGTTGCCGCGGCGGCCTTCACGAAATCTTTGTACTCCTGGTCGACTTTTTTGATCCCGGTATTGATTCTTCTGGACTTGCCCTTGCGCACTTTCTTGGGGAACTTGCCCTGGTCTCTCTCGTACTTCGACGCATTAGCGGCCTTTGCGGCTGCGGCGGCATCCCGTTGTGTATGTTCAAACCCTGGTCTTGGCGCCATTTTTTTTTTATAGGTGACTTGTGGTGAGCCGAAGGCTTTAAATAGGTTATTGGAATCTGCTTGAAGGTTTGGCTAGCTCGAAGAAAAACGCGATGAGATGCACTACTGTGTGCCTGATTTGCACCCATCGCGAATAGTGTAGGATAGGTTCTTCTGCCTGGTGGACCCTTCTACGACGCCAGTTTAATTCTTCTTATTTGGCTTTTTATGATTATAGTTCTTTCGACATCATTTTGATGAATTTTAAGTGGTTTTTTTTGAAAAATAATCAAGTGCTAGTTATTTCCCTGAGAACAGTCACGGGGACTCCGTGAAGCTTGACCCTTAGTTTAGATAACTTGATGGCAGGCATGGGATGGCATAAACGGGACAAGATTTTCCCAAGAAGCAGAAAGCTAGTTTTCTTGGCACGGGGTAGTCAATTATAGATGTGAACGTAATCTTTTGTATTCATACAATCGTTTACAGCTAACCTTCAAGCTGTTCACTAACGAAATTTTGCTGGTGGTTTCATTTAAGAAACTCATAAGTTAAAATAGCTCTGTTCAGAGCAAGACTCGACTTGAAGTCCGTTCTCTCCCACTCTCTTGTTCAAAATTTCCTGGCCTGATTTGCTCATCAATGAGAAGTTACTAGCAATTTTGAAATCGTGACTCTTGTGCAAATGCCCCGTACTAACTATATGAACCAACGAAATAAAGACGATGCGGAGGCCTTATCATACATTGATATGTTCCAAAAAGTACAGCTCGATTCTTTGAAGCATTCTTTAAATTGTCACTGTTTCTTCTCGCGGCATTTCAAGAAGATATTGATTTGGACGCCGTTCAGCACTCAGCACAAGAGATTTCTCTTGGAAAAGACCCGCGCACCTAGAATGAGGGACAACACTTTATTTGATACATCCTGTTAAATTAAAAGCGATGAAATAACATGAGGCTCTCAGTAGTAGTTATCGTAACTTCTATGTCTTTGCTTTGTTCTTTGCTTGAGGTGTGCACAATCTTTTAGCTGGACTAGAGGGCGACATCGAAACACGAATGGCTGCAAATTCTCATCGGAAATACATGTTGAAGCCCACTTCTACCCATTCCTCCTTCAGCCAATACAATCCTTAATCCTGTGTTCTTTGATACTTAAAATGTAGCGCACTTATCTGAGATAGTATCATATGTATTGAATGCTTAATTAAATCCAATTTCTTGGTGCTGGAGAGATTCTAAAGTGTTGATAAACACTAGAACAACGGTCAGCGGCACAGCTTTATACAGTGTGACAACGAATTGAAGCTATATAAACATCTATAGTGTCTCAACATAAACCCACATCTATCCTCCGATATATTGCCTTTTATTCTGCTGCGTTACGTGCGTCACAATCATTTCTCACAGGCACGGTCCCCCTTTTCATGTTATGCCAACAGCAGAACAAAAAGAACTGATTTCTTCTATATATGGGGGTGCTCGCTCTTTTCCTTGTGTCCTTATTTTTACTCCTCTTCTTTCACACACAAAAACCACCAGCGATGATTGACATTGTTATAGTCCTTCTAGGACTCATGACTTGGATTTTAGATGTCACTGGGCAAGGCCCCACTGTTTATTCTATGATTTTATCTCTCTCAAAGCTCTTCGTTCCTGCTAAATTTGCCACCTCGACGGAGGCCAAAATCCCAGGAACTTGGTGCCCATCAAACATCGAAACCTTCATGATTAATGACCCTGGAATGAAACCCAATGCCATTGCCAGCATTGTGGACACTGGCGCCTCCTCTCACGACTTTTTCAACCTCTCCATTGGTGTTGCTACGACTTTCCAGTTGGTTGCAAAAACCGAAGAGTATGACTCGTCTTCTCCAGTTCCCCACGAACTTTTCTCTATTTTGTCGGATATTGACACTGATGCTTCTTCTGCTAACTCTTTCTCTTCAGATTTTGAAACCCACTGCTCTATTAAGCTGTCAGTGGCGCCTTTGGAAATTGTAGACCCAGCTGTTATTAATGGTAACGCTAATGGAGTAAGCGAAGAATCTCTCGGTGACATCCTGAGCTTAGTTAACAGTACGGCTGGACCTGTTGTGGGGACCATTGTAGAAGCACTTCCTTTTAAGGACAATGCTCCCTCAGTGGAAGACTCTAAAGGAGAGTGGAAGTCACAAGGTAGAAAGCGTAGAAACAGACGGAGCTCGACCAAGAGAAAGGTAAACAATGAGTCTTGGAATGGAACGATCTTGCCTGAGCAAAAGATTGTACAGGCATCTGAAAGCGTCGAGACCCAATCCACCATCTCTTATAATCCCTACTTGGTTTTGGCCGGCATTGACGATGATGATTACCAGACCCCTCGCCCCAGAAGACAAAAAAAGGAAGAGGCAAGCTTCGTAAAAGTTGAAGTGTGTTTACAAGACCCAACTTTGGAGTCTACATGTGAGTCTGATGAAAAGATGATTGAGTCACAAGTCAAGAGTAGTGTATCGGACCGGACCGTAGATATCCCCCACGTCCTCATGCCTACTTTGAAAGACTTGTCAGACCCAAACCCTTGCTTACAAAAGACACAAGTGGCATGGAAAGAGGCAGTTGTGCAAAAGATCGATTACTCGGGAATGGAAGAGAGTGCTAGAGAAGAGAACGAGTGGCAGATTCAACGTAGGAGGCATCACACTCGCTCCGCTCGTGGTTTCAAGCCTTACGGAAGAGCAAACAAGACACGTGACGTCAGAGCTGCTCGTTTGGTACCAGTTAAGATAGACAACGATCTGCTTGAGTGGGAATGCGGTACTGGTGCTATTAAGCCTCACATTGTCTACTTGTACAAGAGAAAAGTGTGAGACTAACAAAGATTGAACGTATGAGGAGCTCATAAAAAATCAGAGGGGATGAAAGAAGTAAAGTTATCGAAGAGAAAAGATCAAAAAAGACAAAAGAAAAAAAAAAAAGCCAAAAATAAAATTATATAGGATAATTCAATAAATGCAATACGAAAGTCACTAAGGTAAAATACCCTGGACCAATCTGCGCATGCTGCTACGCAGTGACCATTGTTTCTCGCTTATTCAGCTCATATTCACCTCAAAAATGTCTGCTAAAGTTGACTAGGAGGTGCGTATCTTCAATACGTAGCCTAGGTATATCGGCTTTTTTGAAGATTCACAAATATGGCGGAGTTGCTTGTGCTTCACCAGACTTTATATCGATATATCTCACACACCTCAATTTCCTACCCTCTTCCTGATGAGCATAAGTTCATTGATACTATCTCAACCCTGATTGAATTTGCCAGTTGAGAGCGGAGGGGAAGGAAATCTGGCTAATACTCTAGAGTTTGGATATATCATGACCTCTGGCTAGTAAATCAATGCACATCTATAAACGAAGTCGACACGGAGTGACTCCGGGATATCTTGAGCTCTCATCGGGGCTATTTAGATACAAAAGCAAGAGGTTGAGGAGGTGGAAAAAGAAGCCTTCATAAGCGAGGAGTATTTGAAAGCTTTGCTAACTGGCGCATTGGTCATTCAGACTTTATCATACAAGAACTTCTGAGCCAGTCAGCTGGTATCCAAGAGCAAAGTTCCGTTCTTCTCTTACCCCGCAATTCCCGACCTTATAGCCCTTGATTGCAGATACTTGCTCTTTCAAAAGCCAAAAATGAAAAGCTAGAACAAACTGAAAAAAAAAAAAAAAAAAGAGGCCCTAGCTCGGGGGGACGCTTGATGTATTCTTCAAGACGTGACGAGTTTGTCGGCCTCAGCGCCGAAGCACCAACTCGAACTCATCAGTAGGAGTGACCTCTTCTCTCTCCGCACTTCGCATCTATTAGATCCCGAAAACGTAATAGTGAGTTTCATGGCACTCGAAAAAGAGTTGATAAAGATCTTTATCAACAAGTGGTCGGATAGTACAATGAGGCGGCACACGTCTACACCTTATACCTGTTTCATGAAAGACGGGTGCGGTTAATCTACTAAATATGAAATCTCTTATCTTAACTCGAAGCCGTTAGATGAAGATTAAATTGCTGCGGGAATAAAAGTTCAAGCAACTTTTCTTCACCTTTCATTTATGAATACATTAACTGGTTTTCCCGTGCCGACTGGTGTTTATGCAATATCACGCGGTAAGGTCAGTGTGGGGAGGAGGAATTCCCCGCTCATCGCTTTCTAGCGGGCTCTATTGCATGTCGTGGAAATCCGCTCTAGACGAGAATAAATGATTGCAGAAACAATGGCGACATTGTTCAAAGCCGATTGAGCGCACAGTGCTGAACAATGGCCAAATTGCATCCTAGAGTCTTAGCGAGATTTCGCCAGCAGACCTTAGGATTAGTTGCAAATGTCACGGAGATGGCGATCAACTAGTGTTGTTTTCGCTCAACATCGAGCAGGGCACTTATTCGAAATTCATACAGATCTGAAGCTTTTGAAAATGTGCTAACCAAAAACATTGCGTGATATGCACTTTAGACTCAACAATCCGCAATTGTATTCATTGAGAAAGCAGTCGCATGTATGAATGGTACAGAGTCAAAATATGGAACTGTCCCGCAAGTCCAACTTTTGAATGGCGCGATGGAAAACACTTGTCTTCAACTAGACATTTGGAGCAGTTGGCTGATTTCCACGGACATTCTTCCCGAGTTCCTGGAACTTCAGTGTGAGCATAGCCCGGTCATGCAATGGGAACCAACTATGACCAAACAGATGGAGAGCAGACGGGCTCTAGCTTCCTTTGCTATCGATCTGCTTTTCTAGCCGTCGGAAAGTCCCGAAGGGTCTTGCTTTATAAAAGGGCGGCCATTTCTGCCGCCAGTCTTGTTTACTAAATATCGCATTCTCACCGGTGACTTAGCACCATATTCTCGGCCGACTCAGAAATGCAGCAAATCTTGCCCGTTTTTTTCTTTTCTCTTGCTCGCCGTTCTGGCAGCAATGAGCGACTCTATCTTGGCCTACGAAATGCCGGCCGGGGGATCCGACCCCAACAACACCGATGCAGCCATTTTGGACGAGCACGGCCGGTTGTTTGTTGAGCAAGACATGTTCAAAGGCGCCGTGATCACACATTTGGCCGACGTGTCGATCGCCAAGCGTAACCGGCACGCGGGATCGAACACTTTCGACATGATGCCCATCATCAATGGCGATATACACGTGGGAGATCTGATGACCGACTACTTTGCGCTGGTCGAAGGCTACCGGGCCAAAAGCGATTTCACCGGGGAAAGATTTGTGCGGCAACCCGGAACGCCCGGAATGGTGATGAACTGTCCGGGTGTGAGCTGGTGGCTGAGGAGGTTGGCACAGTGGGTGTGTGACTATCCCATGACTGCATGGCTGAAGGTCTGGGACAACAAAATGCGGGTCTGGTTTGACGAAAAGGGGTTTGCTGTGGCGCAGGAAGGAGGAAAGTATGTGACGCAGCCGGCCCACTTTGGGGCGAGCGAAGCGACGATTGCCGCGGCCATCAAACTGATTTCTGGCGCTTGTGGCGGAGAAACTCAAAACTATGGGCCGTGGAATTACGCCATTTCTTCGTTCACCAGAAACGGCGGGGAGTGCGCCACCACCGCCAGTATGGAAGAGATCCGGGACGTGTTGCTGAAGTGCATCAGCGTTGCAGAACAGAAGTCGGCCGTTTCGTACTGTTGCCGGATCGACCATTCGGACAACTGGATCGCAGACTTCCGTGCTGTGAAGGAAGATGCGTTTCAGGACCGGTCCATTTGGGAGATTCCCTGTGCTTACTGAAGGATGAACTGGGGTGTGAGTGAGTGGAAGTGGTTTAAAAGATTTGAGTTCATTGTTACTTCATAGTGGCCTTCTGATTTTATGTTGATTGTGTTTTGAAAGGGTGTTTGTTCTTCGTAGCTACGAGCTCATTGACTACTTTATCGTTGAGAGGGGTCAGTCTTGAAAAGCTGTGTCTGCTTCAGAAGCTCACTCTATCAGTTGATCATAATGGTGCCCTCTTCTTCAAGCAGGCGGTCTCTCTAATACGATTTGGTGGTGATGCTTCTATTAAATCAGGTTTTTGGCACGGTCATTGAAACTGTCTCAGCGTTTTGCAACCAAGAATGACAAGCTTAACCAAGAAGTTTACTGATCAAGTATTACTACACTCATGTGGTAATCAAATAATGAAAGACCCGTTAGCGTCAGGTATTTATGCGCCCTTTCTTATAATGCTCAAAGAGTGTAGCCTTTCAAGAAGTGGCAAAGAAGGCTCAGCCGTGTAAAACACGTCCTTGGTTAAGATTACGCGTCTATGGAAAATCACATTTCAACTCGATTAAGAAATGCAGTAAAGACTCAAGATCATAGAATGCTCAAGAGTCAATCACTTCATGCCCTTCTGTGAAAGCGCAAATACGCAACTGGTGCGCAATCTTATCGTTTAAATAGTTATCAGTTTCAGTGCCAGATTTGAGTTTGAGGTAACAAAAAGGTGTAGCACATGTTGCAAAAGATAGTCTCCTCGTAGGTGATCCCAGCCTCAATGAGACTGTGACAAATATGTTAGTCTTGTTTTTAGAGTGCGCGTTGTCCCACCTTGCGAAATGGGAAAGTTGTTCAATCGCAAGACGCGTCTGTCGTTCCTCGCCCAAATCACGAGGCGATCTTAGCCATACATTTGAACACCGTTCGCTCGGAAGCCTTGGGTGTTTGTCTATGAAAGATTGATCAAAACTTGCCTCAAAATTGAAAATGAATATTTACGAGCCTCAGTGTCCAAAAATGGACCCAGAAGAAATATCAGTAATCGACAGTTTGCATTGGTGGAAATTCCCAGATCATATAGTGGAAAGAATCTTCGATTATGTCACTTTTGACTGCTACATCTCTCTCATCCGAACTTGCTCGGAAATGCGCCGCTTTTTTGATAACGACAGATATTTGTGGATAGTCCTAAAAGATGCTATTGTACAGGCAGTTGAGATCTATGAAGATATAGATGTTGTAGAAATAAGCCAGGTTCTGGTGTGGCAGAATTTGTGTCAGCTCAGGCAATTTTTGAGGTTTGCCAGTGTGAACTACCCGGTCACGCAAGCCGATTTGAGCAACCCTGTATTTTTGGGGCTCCGTGAGCACATGAATAATATGATTTTACGCGACTTCATCAATCAGCGCTCATGTATCATTCCTTTACTCTTAGAGTTCGAGAGAGCAAAGAATGAGATCCGAGAAAGCATCGAGGATATGGGCAGACAGCCCGTGACAATCCCTATATACCGCTATTGTTGGGTAAGAAAACTATTAAACTTGCAATCGTTTCGACTGACCTGTGAGTATTTCGCAAAATACGGGGCCCAGTTCTATGGCGGTAGGGTCGTTGGGGTAAGTTTGAGGCCTGATGAGCAAGTGCTCTATCAACTTTCTCGGTGCTGTAACGACTTTCTCGAGTTGACCAAGTATCGTGCTCCGATGAGAGCAAGTATTGTCAAAGATTTAAATGAATTCTTGCGCATTGAAGAGAGACTGTTCGTGTTTGACAACAACGAGAAGTTCTGTGACTTCATCGAAGAATGTGTGAAGATAATTGTTGCACGGCTTAAGCCGAAAAACGTCAAGCCCGGTTTGACGGGAAATGTCCTTCGTGTTTACAAGGGTTCGGGAGAAGAGCTGCAATATATATTCAATACTATCGTGGGTGCGATTCTCTCATCGGAACTTCTCGACAAAGTAGCTTTTACCGTCGAGGGCGAGGTTTACGAGCTACACTTGCAGATACGGACAGATTGCATGGTTTTGCTCGGTCCTGGCTCGTATGAAGAGTATTCTGCCATTTTCATCGACCCTAAAACTGGTTCGTGCCACTTTGGAGATGCCGGGGAGAATTTAGACTCCGACGATGACCTTGACTCTACTGAAGTCGTCGGCCCAGTTGGCGTGGCCGAAGGATTTGAGGATTTCTCAAATGGTGCGCTGATAGAAACAGCCCCTGATGGCAACTGGAGAAATGCAGACGTGAGACACTATGCCGAAAGGGTCGATTACCTTGCATCAATGCTTTATCAATTGGCCTGGAACCACTCGACCCAGCTTTACTGTGAAGGGTACTTGAAACAGAATCCAGATGGGGCCCTTTTTCATCAGACAGCAGCGCAAGCTCGGAAAGAGATAAGGTACGCCTTAGACCCAAAGCTTGAATCCAAACACCGCGCACTTTCTGAGAAGACAGATCCAGTGCCTTTCATTGACGAAAGCCCAATCAGGACAAGTGTGTATCACAGAATGCGAGGGACCAATATTGAGGTTGTCAGAGGTGACGTCATCTTAATTGTGAGTCTGGGCGAATACGGAGTGGTCCTTGACCCTAAGCCAGTCGATTTAGAGTCAGGGCCTCACTTGCTAGTCATGAAAGCGGGTGAAGTCTATGACTCGACTGTCGCAGTTTCCAGCATTCAATTCCCCGCTTTTCAGTCGCAAGACGACGTCGCCGCATTCGTAAGTTGGTTTCTTGCCTCGGACGGATGTACTTTTGCTGGAAACTATTTATTTCCTGAGTTGCGTGTCACCAGAGACAGACTTACGCTTGTTGCAGCCTCGTGAAAACGATTATGAGGACATTTTTATCATTGTACTCACTGCAAAATTAATCCTAGCGCATCAGGTTTTATGTTGGACAAGAAGGTAATATTAGAAACAAGCAGAACCTTATCCCTTCGCTATCTGCGCCACCTTTTATTCGATATCTATCGCTAGAATTCTTAAATCGACACACGTTGAAAGGAGCGCTTCACTTTTGATCTTTAAGACGATTAGCCGGACTTTCGATACATCATTAGTCTAGCCTTTGATGCAGTTATAAGAGTAACCTTTGGTATTTCTCGACGATTCACCGTCACCAAATCGATTGCCTAGAATTTTTGCAGAAGTACTTACGTATATTCGCATTACAAACGCGGTGTAATTTTTTAGAAAACCCCTAATCGCATGCTTACGTCAAAGTCGCTTAAAGGTTGCAAAATAAATTGTAATATCGCATCGATTCTCAAGTCTCCTAATTACATTTTGAAATGAAAAATAGATAAAAAACTTATCAGAGTACACACTTATTTGTAACCCTGCAGAAAGAATAAAAAGATTTGTTTCGCTAAATTTGTATCGAACATCTTCATCTCCCAGGGTTAAGTGGAGATTTTAGATTTTTAGAAAAAGATGATACTGCATACAAACATCACGTCACTCGAACGATCTTGAACTCGAGCCATGAACTCTTTCCTCTTCTTCACTTGTCTTTAAGCCAAGCAACAGCATGTGGAGGTTTCTCAGGCCCAGCTTCAGAAAAGCAGCAAAATCACAAACTAGACCCGTTTTGCATGCTTCGTTCCTCCCACGGTCGATCTTGTTTTTCGCAGGTGCCAGTGTAGCTACCGCTGCTGGCGTATACTTGTTTGATGCTAGGGCTGGAGTTCATGAATACATTTTGTGTCCGCTCATAAGGATTTTTACAGATGCCGAAACAGGCCACAAGCTTGGTATACAGCTTATGAAATATGGGCTAGCTCCAAAATTGACCGGTTTCGACAGAAAAGTGGAGAGCGAGCTTCTGCCTATTCTTGGCGTGAATGTTTTTGGAACCAGATTGAACACTCCCATTGGGCTTGCTGCTGGTTTGGACAAGGACGGCGAGGCCATCGATTCTTTATTTGATACTGGCTTTTCTTACGTGGAAATCGGCTCCATCACGCCTGAACCTCAGCCGGGTAACCCACAACCGAGATTTTTTCGTTTACCAAGAGACGATGCTGTGATCAACCGATACGGCTTCAATTCCTCCGGCCATTTCAACGTAGCGGCGACCTTGGCGCGTCGGTTTCTCTCAAACGTGACTGAAACTAGTCAGTCAAATGCATTCAGAGACGGGAAGCTTTTGGGGATTAATCTCGGAAAGAACAAGGCGGGCGACGAGGTCGAGGATTACGTCAAGGGAGTGTCGCGCCTTGGGCCTTATGCAGATGTGTTGATTGTGAACGTGTCCTCGCCAAATACACCTGGATTGAGAGATTTACAGAGCGAGCTGAAACTCACGAGTTTATTGACCAGTGTAGTGAGTGAGCGTGAGCGCTTAGGACAGAATAAACTCGGGCGGAAGCCTCCTGTATTGGTGAAAGTGGCCCCTGACTTAACCGAGCCGGAGATCGAGTCGATCGCCAACTCCGCAAAATCTGCGAAAGTTGATGGGATCATCATATCCAATACGACGATCCAAAGACCCAAAGACTTGTATACCACTGACCAAAAACTTATTTCGCAGACTGGGGGGTTGTCAGGAAAGCCAGTCAAACCATTATCTTTGAAAGCCTTGCGTACTTTGAGAAAATATACTAAAGACTCAGATTTGGTTTTGATTGGGTGCGGAGGCATTTCCTCCGGTAAAGACGCTTTGGAGTTCGGAAAGGCGGGGGCAACGTTTATCGAGTTATACACTGCCTTTGCTTATAAGGGCCCCGGATTGCCTGCCAAAATTAGAGACGAGTTGGCACAGTTGTTGACCCAGGAAGGTAAGACGTGGCTGCAGATCATCGGCGAGGATGACAAATAGATCATTTGGTGACAATTCTGAGACCAAATTCTACATCATCGACTGGTATTCCGTGTTCGATACCAAGAAATATCAATGTAGACGAAATGACAGTAGTTACAACCCAACGGGAGAATCAATTTAGCGAAAAACGCAAGTTGCTCGAAGTGACCTAGTTTGCAGCCTACTCAATACAGCTTCTCAAGGCTTATTGGATGATCAACCAGAAGGCCAAAATACATATAGTCGTAAGCCATGAAAATAGGAAAAATACCGCGGACTGAGGAGAGAACTCAAGCTCATGCTCGACTTGTTATTGTAGCAGATCACGTGACGCGAACACCGGGCCTTCTTTCAAGCGGAGAAACGCGAACTCTAAGTTTTCGAAAACAAAAACACCACTGGCGCCGAACAAGCGCCTGTGTGCAGGTCGCTGGCCCAAATATGTCAACACAGGTTCCGCGAGGCATCTCGCGTGCAAACACTCGGTTGCAATTGCTGAAGAATCGATTGTTTGCGTTCATTAAGGCAAGCAGCTGAGATCTGAAACTCAAAATTTGGGTCATATGTATTCTCGGCCACAAACGCCCAAGACGTGGCTGCAGGAATCTCGTCGAAAACTGCACCGATCCTCGGGTGTTTTTCGAGCAATAGGCCCCCTCGTATCTACTCCAAAAGTGCATTATCCGAGGGAAACTATACCTTTTCAGAGCGAGGATAATCAGGCGAGGCTTCAAGAATTGAGCGACGCATTTGCGGCCCTTCGGCAAAACATGGAAGGCCTTGAGGCAACGAGTAATGCAGTAAACGCATTCAACGAATCTTTTGCGAGTCTCTTCCTCGGCTTGCAGGTGCACATGTTTTGCAACAGCTTTCCGGGAATCCCGAACCGAAAGCGCTATGAAGCCATGCAGCAGAAGCGAAAGATCGAGGACGAGAACGCCGAACTACGAGCAAAGATAGACGCAGCACGGAGAAGAAACACCGAGTTGAAAAGACAGATTGCGCAGAAAGCATCCATAACCCAGCAGAAGCTGTACTTGGGCGACCCTTTTTCTCAAAGACCAGTATATAAGCAACGGGCGCCAGTGCCAAGAGCGCTTGTGCCCCTTTCTTCCAGGAGAAAAATACCGGTAGCACGTGACGACTCCTTCTCCACAATGGACTCATTTATAGAGGCGCCGGGATCTGCGCAGCCCGGAGCGGCAAAAACCGGGTCCACACAGCCCGCAGCCACACAGAGGGCATTTGCATTGGCACTGGCAAAAGCAAGTGCAAGGTCAGGCCTGGCGAATGCCACGCCGAATCTAAACCAGCCTCCGCGGTATATGAGGGGGCTATTTGATATTCCTGGCGCAGGCAATAGACGGAGAATCGAGCCGAGCTCGTCCGCGGAAAAACCGGCCCGCAAACACGCGATGAAGCCTCCAGCTAGGTTGCAATACGAGAATGCTGCATCCCGAATAGAGAGTTTAGCAGAGCGATCGTCCAGTGCTTCTGCACGTGCAGCGGCTAGCAGCGCAGCACAGAGAGCGCGGCAAGCAAGGGCCAATAGAATGTCTGCCCGGCCGCCTTTTAGATGATCAGGGGAGTGAGTATAGCTCAATAAGTAGATCGATCCCAAAATGGCTTTCCAACCGCCAAAAGCACACAGGGACTCTGCAGAATGTCTTTTTTTGAGATATCGCATGTCGCCTGCCTTTTCGATTGACTCTCAAATGACTTTCAATTGACAGGTCTTGTCGTGGCCAGACCTAGGTAGTAATAGTGTAAGCTTGACCAGAGGTTTTATAGAAGGACTTGCAATAATTCAAGATACAATCACAACTATCCATAGACCCATAGGCATCAAATCCATCCTGGGCTGGAGATCATACCAAAAAACTCTAGAAGCCCTCTTTAAGCTTGAGCATCAACTCGTAGCGCACCTGCTGCACAGATTTCTGCTCCCGACTAGCGATCACCATGCAATAGTCCAAGTTTGCCATCAGAGTCGTAATTTTTTGCCTGCGGATTTGTTCTTGGTAGCTCAAGGGACGGTCCATTTTGCTTAGCAAAGAAATCTCGAGGTGTGCAATATGGGGGTCATCCTTAAACTCGGGCTCTATCTGAATGTGTCGGAATGATACGTCTGCGTGCAGGTCAGACAGTGGTGTAAAAGTTCCTGGGAACGCAGGAAGAACGTAGAAATGCCCAGAGTGAGTGCGCTCGGTTACCTGGTTTTCCGGCATATAACGCCACAACGGCCAATGTCTGTTCTGAGCCATTGGGGGTCTTCTCCCATGATTCAATATTCAAAACCAATTGGTCTGTCATCTGTCTTAATGCAGCCGTTCAGCAGTTAGTTCAACCGGCGTTCCTACTAAGATAAGCCTCGCCCATATTTGCAACTCATCAAAGGCGCACCGGCTAAACCTCCATAAGTATGAGCGAGATTTCGGCTGAAGAAAAAAGACGCCTCTTGCGTGAGAGAAGGCAGGCTAAAATGGCCCAGGGGAAGGCCACCGACCGCCTAAACAATATTTTGACACAAGGCTCATCGGTCAAGACGTCGTCTGCGAAATCTGTGCTTGAAACGGCAAGTTCTGCGTCTCCTCTGAGTGTCCCATTGCGTGATTCACAGAGCCCTTCTTTGGCCAAGCAAACCCCCGATTCTGCGGCGTCTTCTCTGGGAAACTCTGCCTCTTTGCTGTGTCATGATGATCCGGAGGTTCCTGATATATCTCTGCTTTTGAATACGGATAAAACGGGGCCAGTCACCGAGGAATCAGACATGGATGCTATCATGCAAAAGATCTTTTCTGGTGCCGGTGCAGGTGGCGGCAATCCCGAAGCCGCCCAGGAAACCTCGCAGTTCTTTGCAGAAATGATGAAAACCATGGGCCAGGACCCCGACGCGATTCCCGAGACGCCTGAAAACGCCTCGTACCAAACGAAATTGGCGGTCTATCATGAATACCAGCAGAAGAGCTGGAAAGCAAGGTTTCTTGTCATCAGGCTCCTTATCCACACGGCCAATTTCCTTTATCACCACCTCACTGTACCCGGGTTCTTTGCCTCCTCAAGTGCCTTTGCGAGACACCTCAGACCGGAGGGTGCCAATACGTTCATGACGGTTTTCATCTCCGCAGAGATTGCCATCATCTCGAGCTACTACATGATATTGTCCTCTAGCGGCTTGTTGAGCGCGTCGTCGAAAAACCACCCGATCTCCAAAGTGCTATCGTTGGCGTCGGCTGTGTTTCCAAAAGCGTCCACGTATCAGCCGGTGCTTGATACCGCCTTGATGTATTGGGGAGGTGCCAGTATCGTCATCGGCGACCTCATGCTCATGGTGGTGTACTTTGGCCTCGCGAGTATCTTTTTTTGAAAATGTGTAGTCTATGTACAATGAACGGTCGGAAAGCCATAGCCCGTGAGCATGGCTAAAAGCGTTTTTTCATGTCGTCTCTCTTTGCTTGAATAATCTTGTCTGCGCCCTTCAAGCCTCGTTTTTTCATGAAGGTGTAGATCAACAAAACCAGACTCGCTAGGGACACGCCAAACCACGTCACCAAGTACTGTAAATGGTTGTTGGTGAACGTCACTTTCGGAATCGCGGCAATTGGCACGCCCTGGTTATAAAATTCGAACTCTTGCCACTCAAGCGTCGAGTCGAGATCCGAGCTCGGTAAATGGTCGACTTGTTCAGGCGCGAGCTTTTTCAGAAACAAGGACCAACCTGTTTTGGGGGCGTCTACAATAGCGCCCGGCCCAACCCAGTCAGGCTGGTCTTTTAGGCTGTACATCATTTGTGCGTATATCGGCAATGTACCGCTTTGCTCGGCCATCGCCTGTACGTCTGGAACATGGAAGAGCCTCGAGCCCGGCTCATGCTCATACTGTAGACCCGACCTGGCGGGCATTACTCTCAACATTCCCTCGATTGTGATATCCCCTTGCGGTAAAGCTAGATGCGAGAGATAGCCTTTCGCACGTCTTTCGGGAATAACTAGATCCTTCTGGATCCAGCCCCTTTCAATCAAGATTGGTTTCCCGCCACTAGAGCGAACAAATGGCGTCACCACTAGATATCCAACTTCGCCATTCTTTAAGCGAGGCCCTAGAAACATCTCTTTGTCGTAGTCAAAGTGGCCCTTGACTTTGAATCTCCTGAACTCAAAATCCTTTATCACCGAGGGATCTAGTACTGCGGGGAGATCCTCCAAAGGTGGCTCCGCTAGCATATGCTCAGCCCGCTTTATGAGATCCACCTTCCACCGAAGTCTCTTCACCTGCCAGCAACCCAAAAAGAAACTGATGACAGGCATGGCAATCATAAGACTTAGGAGAACTCCTCGGAAAATCCGAGCCTTGCCCTGGTTTTCGGCCTTTGCTAGGTTCGTTACCGAAGTCTTTATAGGTTTCCAGTCAATATTGGGGGTGATAAGATTCCGAGATGCCTGGATCGGCTCGAAGATCCTCGGTTTGATTCGGGTCCGAAGGCCCACCGACCCAGTTCGAAGGAATGACAGCATCATACTGACAATTTGCAATTTGTCATGTACGTAGTTTGAGTGCAAGCTGTGCTTCCTGAGACCCTCATTTGGTGTGGAGGCACGGGTTCGCTTGGTGAAATATCCGGGGATTGAGCAGGCGAGATTTCACCGAAAAAAGTTGCTGCAAATTTGCTAGGAAAACCAATAATGTAGAACGGCGGGATAACATTACCCCTCGAACAAATCAGTCCAAACTAACATTCAAATAAATTGAACTGTTTGTAATGATATGACTTCAAATATACCGGTCAAAAGAACGGTCAATCAAGCTGAGGTATGTTTTTATCACTTTGTCCGGAGAAGATCGCTCATGAAATTGAGACCCGCGATCATAACCCAAGTTAGCCATGATTCTATGGCAGGCGGAGAAAAAAGCTTTAAATCATGAAACATCAAAGTTCCTCTTTTCCTGAGCTTGTTCTGCGCCATTCATTTTGTTCACAATTATGGCTCATTACCGATGAATTCGTCAAAGGCACAAATTACCCGCTCGACTGGTCGGCCAGCGATAAGTCGTGCCGTGCTCACAAGTCTCGGTGCGTCTGAGAAAGCCCTCTATTATGCACACCAGGTGATGCCCTCAAAGAAATTTTCTTCTCATAATTCTCAAAGTGAATACCCTTATCACGGACAAATAATGGCAGGAATCGACTACCTTCTTTTCGAGGAGGCCACAGGGTTTGCCATCTTTAAGGTTTTGATCCAACAGGATGACATCGCCGTCAGACTGAAGGAAGTCCAGGAAGCTTCCGCGGACTTGGGCAAATTCTCGAAAATGGTCGAGCTTGTTTCCTTCGCCCCTTTCAAGGGTGCTGCGCAAGCCTTGGAAAATGCCAACGACATCTCCGAGGGGTTGGTCAGTGACTACTTGAAATCTGTCTTGGAGTTGAACTTGCCTAAGCCTTCCAAGAAGGAGAGAATTAACTTGGGTGTTTCCGACAAAAACTTGGGTCCTTCCATCAAAGAAAACTTCCCGTACGTCGACTGTTTGTCAAACGAGATTGTACAGGACTTCTTGAGAGGTATTCGTGTCCACGGCTCCAAGCTCTTGAAAGACTTGCAAGAGGGAGACATCGAGAGAGCTCAATTGGGATTGGGTCACGCGTTTTCCAGAGCTAAGGTAAAGTTTTCTGTCCAAAAGAACGACAATCACATTATCCAAGCTATTGCTCTCTTGGACCAGTTGGACAAAGACATCAACACGTTCTCCATGAGAGTCAAGGAATGGTACGGATGGCACTTCCCAGAGTTGGCCAAGATCGCTTCTGACAACTACGTGTATGCTAAGCTTGCTCTCTACATCAAGGACAAGGCCAACTTGACTGATGAGCACGTCCATGACATCGCTGCTTTGTTCAACGATGATCTTTCTATCGCTCAAAGAATTATCGACAACGCCAAGATCTCTATGGGTCAAGATATCTCTGAGCTAGATATGCTCAACGTGTCCACCTTTGCCGAAAGAGTGGTTTCCATTTCTGAATACAGAGCTAAGTTGTACCAGTATTTGACTGACAAGATGCACACTGTTGCACCTAACTTGTCTACTTTGATCGGTGAGGTTGTTGGCGCCAGATTGATTTCTCACGCCGGTTCCTTAACCAACTTGTCGAAGCAAGCTGCTTCTACCGTCCAAATCTTGGGTGCTGAGAAGGCTTTGTTCAGAGCTTTGAAGACCAAGGGTAACACTCCAAAGTATGGTTTGATCTACCACTCGTCTTTCATTGGAAAGGCTGCCACCAAGAACAAGGGTAGAATTTCCAGATATTTGGCCAACAAATGTTCGATCGCCTCCAGGATCGATAACTACTCGGACGAGCCAACTACTGCGTTTGGCCAGATCTTGAGAAAGCAAGTCGAGGACAGATTGAACTTCTACGACACTGGTGCTGCTCCAATGAAGAATGCCGACGCCATCAAGCAAGCTTTGGCTTTGGGCGGAGCTGATGCCATGGACGTGGATGTTGAAGAAGAGGACGAAAAGGAAGAAGAAGTCGAAGAGCCAAAGAAGGAGAAGAAGGACAAGAAGGAGAAGAAAGAAAAGAAGGAGAAGAAGGAGAAGAAGGAGAAGAAGGAGAAGAAGGAAAAGAAAGACAAGAAGGAGAAAAAGCGTAAGGCCGAAGACGACGAGGCGCCAAAGAAAAAGAAGAAGAAGTCTAAGGACTAGTCCGTTTGTAAAGAACACTCACCTTTTCTGTTTCATTCACATTTATCCCTGTATAGCATGTTAAATCGATAAAATCTGTTAGCTACGCAAGCTAAGCACTAAACTGAACCGGCGCAGCCTTCGAGCCCACACCTCGAGCAACAATAAACCAGCTATCCAGCCAAGCTCAACCCACTGTTAAGAACCTGGTACTGAAACTCGGTGAAAGTATCACTTGACCTTGGAAGATCATAGGCGTCAGTGATCAATTCAGGAGACTGGAGCGTGTGTCCCGAGTCAAGCGGCAACAAGTAAGACTCAAATTCAGGGTCGTTGGTCAAAACACAGGAGACAGGAGACGAGACAGTGTCCTGAGACACCTCGACAATTCTCGGCGAGTAAGGACGCTCATCGAGGCCCAGGTTCATGTCAAAGGATCCACTAAAACCAGCCACAGAACCGTTGTTTAAGGCGAAGCGCACGCGCAAGACCTGCTTCATTCTTTCGGACCGCAAGTCGGTGAAATCGATTGTGTCGGTCATGTAGACCTCTTTCCCGGGACTGAGCAACAAGTTGGTGTAAGTAGCCGTCAGCAATGGGGTCATGGCCATCTGTGGGCCGTGCTTTCCTGGGGGGTATGGTTTGATGGGAGGACCGAACAGGAAAGACAGGCACGCCGACAATAAGACAAACGGCGCCCTGCTTCGTCTGAGCGCCTTCAAAGTCTCGTTGGAAGATGGAGACTGAACTGTGGCCGGAGGACGCGTTATCTCCACATAATCGTCGATAGCGTTCTCATCATTTTCATCGCGGTGTCGACCCACAAGTCTGCCAAGCCGCATTTTCCGAACGAACAGCCTGGCGTAGACCCGGACTTGGGTCACGCGTGCAGACACAAAGAAACCTCTTCTGTTATCATCAGCAACGGACGCGTTATCCGGAGGAATTTCGGGTTGCGGTTCTGCCTGAATCTCCACCTCTTGCACGTGGTCTCTGCTAGAGCCCTCAATCAAGTTCTGGGCCTGGGTTTGCGGGGCAGCTGCCTCAGACTCGGTCAACTCGACGATTTGCGGGGACCTGTATATGATGGGGCCTCTTCCTGGAAAAGACGACTCGAGCTTGGAGTTGATGTATTGCCGGAAGTATTGCAAGTAGCTCGTGGTGGGCTCGACAATCTCATCATTCAAGAGCTGCTCAAAGGCATTCAACGGTCTCAGGAACGGCCGCTCCCACTGCGTGAGCGTTGTGAATTTCAAGCTGGGAAGCCACAAGTCGGTGGTTTTCTGCACGCTTTCCTTGACGCTTTTCCTGAAATTGCGTGCTGCGTCCATCCTTGGAGTCCCGCCCACAAATCCAGAAAGCAGCCGATGCCGAGCACGTGTCACGCTGGAGTTCTTTCGGAAAGTGCGTTCGCTTAAACTAGACAGCCGTCTCTGCCGGCGAAGCCGCACGCGTTTCGGAGAAGACAAAGAAGTAGAAGGGGACGCGGACAGCAGAGCCAAGCTGGCGGCTTTCACGGGCACAAACCCCGTCTTGAACTTTGTGCTGGTGCTTTTTTGGTTCACAACAATGTACTTGTTGCGCCGGTTGACCCGAAGCGCTCTGGGCAGACTGCTGATAGTCTTCTGTTGCTTTCTCAAATCCTCATACTTCCTCTGGTTCTCTGAGAGTAGGTTCTGAAAAGCGAGATTAGTAGCGATATCGGGGTTGGTAGCCATTGGGCGAGTGTGGTGTTTTGCGCCCGGATCTAGGTCTCGATTTTGGAAAGTAGAGTTCGAGCAGTACCCGAGCACCGGAACCGCATTTCGGAACACAAACACAAATTGCGCTCATCGAGAAATGAGACTCCCATTTTGCTCCCACGATTTTGTGTGTGTTTGTGATTATGCGCACCTCGCCGAATACGTCTCAGAAACTCTGAAGATTTCGGGCTGCACATCAAAAGAAATTTTAACACTTGACCCCAAGGCACTTGACCCCAAGACACGAGGCCGTCAAGCAAAGTTGATGTCCCATTGTAAGTCGTTTAACATGCCATTCCAGTCCACCACGCGATCCCCTTGCGGGTTTGCGTCCCAGATTTTCTCGCAAAGAGACTTGACCCTGACGACATTCCAGGGCCCGTAATCAGCAATCAATCTTTCGAAGCGGCCTCGCATCACAGCCTTTCCACTTTCGGTCACGGTGAAAAGACCAGCTATGAACAAGGGGAACACTAGAGTGGCCTGCATGGGGGTGCCAATCAAGATATCGAGACATTTCAACAAGTCGTTCATGAGAATTTGGCATTCCAACGCAGAGGGGTTGAGTCGTAGTATCGCCTGTCGAAGATATAGCTTGCAGCTTAGCTGGAACGCTTCAAAGGTTGTGAGCTGCAACTCAAGTTCCGAGTCTGAAAGCGGCTCCAAATCACTGGCCTGAGGCTTGGCCTCGTTCAACGAAATCTCCAATTCGTGCGCTTTGTTGTTGATGGAATTGAGCAAATCGGCCACTTTCGCGTGGTCGCTGACTTCGCTGTGTGTATCAGAAAACGACTTTGGAGATTCCAGTTCTTCCGGGGACGCCATGAGGGGCTCGCCTTGATTCGGCGCCTTTCGAGAGAGACTGTAGTATTCGTTCATGATTTGCTTGCTTTCGAAAGACAAGCTGCTGATGTCCCCTATTACTTTGTAAAGCGGCTTGGAAATACCAAGCAACGGGTTTAGGTTGCCACTAGAGATCCCCTCCGGATCGAGGAGAATCTCATCGTATGTTTCGTTAGGGAAGTATGTTCCCCTGTCGCTGGTGGAACTGGCAAGAAGATCGTGGTATGCGAAATTCGAGATGAGCCAGTGTTCCTCCTTGTTGTTGTTAAAATTCATGATACCGCCGTTGGCTTTCAAGAGCTTCCAGCCCCACTGCAAGTAAACAGACCAGAACTTCACGTCGCCACGGCAGATTTCCGCGCCACACATGATCAAGATGATTGCTAGCTTGTAGATGATCGCCCTTCGGTCCTCTATGGTTTGCGAGCCTTCAGTGAACGAGATATCTGCACAAAGATGTTTCAAGGCCAATTCGGCATACTTGGAGCCCTCCACCAACCATTGGCCCCCGAGGTGAAAGCCCGCCCAGGCCAACAAGCCGTAAAGTACTCCTTTATTTTTTTGCGCCAACGGAAGAAATACCCGTTGATACGAGTTCGAGTCGTTTTGACTGTTCGGAGCGATGGATACCTTATGCGAAAGCACGTCCAGGTAATAGTTGTATAGATGGAACCCTGACTGGTCGAGTTCGGGCAGGAAAGACAAGGACGCACGGGGGCTAGGCGAGAAAGTCGCATTGAAACTCGACGCAAGATTGTCGAACTGACCGGGGAATTCGTGGCTCATGGCCTGCATTTGCTCGATGAAACTGGGAATGTTGAAGTTTGGCACAGTCCGCCCGTTGGAGAACCCGACTTCTGCCTTTGCAGCGTGTGTTTCGTCCAAGTTTAGGTTGTTTAGGTTATTTGGGTTGGCTGTGTCATTTGGGTTAGTTGTTTCGACTCTATTGTTTGTTTCGGATATCTCCTCAATCTGGCCCTGAGGCAGGTCTTGAGGGTTCCAATTGAACACAGAGAGCTCTTTGAGAAAACTCAATACTGCCGCGGGCGACCTCGGCTCCACAATGTGCTCGAAGGGCAGAAGAACATCGAGCATTGGAGCAGATTGATCGGTGTTGATATGTCTGCTATCAGCTGACCCACCAGAACGCGGAGATCCCGAAATATCAAGCACAGGTGGGCCTGGAAACGCCGAAAACGTGTTTATGGTTTCTCTCAGACTCATCTGCTGCGACGATCGTAGGCTTGAGCCATCAACTAGGCCTGTTTTTACCTCAGATTGCAGAGGATGTATATGCAGATTAGCCCGACTAGGACTTTCCATAGATAGACTGTAAGGTGCCAGGCCCAGAGAGGAGGCCCGGAGCTCGGAAAGCGGATGAGGCGCATACCCGTTTTGCGGCGTGAGGTTTCCTAAACTACCAGAAAGTCTGTCTGTTTCTATAGGCAATTCTGGCGACATCGACGACAGAGATTGGGCGGAAAGCAGCCCGTTTAGATCTAGCCGCGGGAGCTTGACTCGTTTCCGCATTTTGCGGGAACTCTCTTTTTCCCGCACACGGGCTCTCAAACGTTCGATTTCGGCCCCATTCATCGTGCGGTGATCGATCCAGACGCACTCTTTGTTGAATCTGAGACAGTCCCGACACACGGGCCTGGCCTCGTCGCATTTCTTTTTCCGATATTTACACGTCAAACAGCCGTTTTTGGACTTGTGGGCCGTCCGGCCATTTGAAATGCGTTGCGACGTATTGGCGCCTTTTGCTCTGGTGTCTGAAACAGCCAGCGACGCGTGATTATGCGTGATTTCCTGTTTGAACAGTTTTTCGTTGCTTTCAGCAAGCAAAGGAGCTTCTGTTTCTGCACGCGGAGTGTTATTTAGGATGTCTTTCATGGATATCGGTGACCCAGGCGAGCCATCCATCCTGTGTTGGTGAATATTTTGAGAACCCGTAGATTTCGTTTCGTGATTAGAGGTGCTAGAAATATGGCCCAAGTCCGCCGAGCCCTTTAGCCCCTTGGAATCAAATTTCATAAACATACGGACTCAGCACGCCGCGTTAATATAGTAAACAGATAACGGAGGAAAGTGCTATCTTCGGACTCCCAAAATGGAGTATTGGAAGCGTGCAGGAAACTTAGACTGTATCGCCTTTTTTTTTCAATGCGCAGCGCCCCTTGCATGCGCGGCCAAATCAGGGGAATTATGATTCCATGATAAGTAACATAATTCTTCAGGGAAAAAGAGGGAGGCGGGACTCGGAAAAATATAAGGGGGAGGTTTCATCTGCAGCATCGGTGAAATAAGAATTCTGTAACGTTGGAAAAAGCTTTGGGGCGCCGTGTTGCCCTAGGGTTGATTGTATTGATTTCAAAAGGGACTTTTCCAAATTTGTAGTGTACGCTCATGGTGTGCAGGCATGCTATTGTTTGTTGGCAACAGCGTTGTACCCTTACCCTGTATCGTCCATGAAGACTGAAAGGGGGCTTCATTTTCTTGAAGCAATGAATGACTTCTGCTCTTCATTAGCTATAGGTGAGCAATAGCGTTAGTGCTCATTCTCGATTATCGATAATGTTCGTTGGTGTGAAGATCGAGCGAAAGTCAACATTAAAGTTGCAGCAGAAACGGAGATGTAGCATAAAAGCGACGGGGCTCTGGACCAAGAAACTGAAAAGCACCCGAATACATAAGGAAAGATAGTATAGGAAGTTATCAAAAATATTCCGGACCACCGTCAAAAAGGCAGGTAATTTGCGCGTCACGTGACCACTGCTTCAGCTGAGCAAATATATACCCTCAAAAGCGTTCTGTCAAAACAGTATACATACTTTGAGATTTATTTCGGTAAAAGTTATAGATTTAGATTCTGAAAATGACAGTGGACGCAACAAAAAGCCTTCGATCAACTGGTCACTTTGTTAGGTGCACGACTTGTATGCCTCCAGATATACATGTCAACGGTCATAACAAAGCCTAGTCTTGACCCCATTCAGTCCGCAAATTAAAAGTCAGGCGTCAATCCATTCACTAACAAAATTAATCTCTAAAGCAAGCGTTTTGCCAGATGTAATGTCGTGTGACTGTAGGATCTTCGGTCACGTGACCCTGTGATTAAGGAACCACCGCGCCTGTAGTCATTGCTGTTGTGTGGTGGAACCCACTAGAACCGACACCCGGAATATGCAGTCGCCGACCACTGTGCCACTGCGAACCCGCAAGCGGAAATTTCCTCCCTCGCTCCAGCTCTCGCTTTTTCTTCTGGAACCAACCTAGTTCCATATAAATAACCCGTCATGTCTTTAAAACGTATCAACAAAGAATTGCTCGACTTGGGAAGGTATGTTTGAATCCTTCTTCTGGCATGATCGTGCTGCTTGGATAATCCCGGATCTTGGTGCTTGCTTCGTCGCCACTTTTTCTCCGTTCTCTGCTTCGTCAAATATTGTCTATCGTCGGGCTTCCACCAAATCCAACTGCGACGAGAAACAGATGAGAATCGGACGAGAACTTTCAAAATTGTACTATCGATCGATCCGAAAGGTTTGATTGGCTGACTGCAGTACACAGAGCTTCAGAAAAGGTGGTTGTCGGTTCGGGTAGAGGCACATAAAGACAAAAATGAATCGTTTCTGTTTACCTCTGTTCACCTCCGTTGTCCGCTTTTTTGAATACAGCTCTCATCTCGATTTTTGATGAAAATGAGCCTTTTCAGATTATCCAAGATCTCACCGTATTGTTCAACACGACTATAGCTCAAATTGTGACTAAGTCTTCAAGAATACGTCAACCAACCTAATCGGGATCTCACCGGAATACAACGTCATCAAATCAGCAACTCGACAAATACTAACTATTTCAGAGATCCACCCTCGTCTTGTTCCGCTGGCCCAGTCGGAGACGACTTGTACCACTGGCAAGCATCCATCATGGGTCCTCCAGACTCCCCCTATGCAGGTGGTGTGTTTTTTCTTTCCATTCACTTTCCTACGGACTACCCGTTCAAGCCGCCTAAGATCAACTTCACCACGAAGATTTATCATCCAAACATCAACGGCTCTGGCTCTATCTGTCTAGATATCTTGAAAGACCAGTGGTCGCCTGCTCTCACGATCTCGAAGGTGCTTTTGTCGATCTGCTCTTTGTTGACCGACGCCAACCCAGACGATCCTTTAGTGCCTGAGATTGCCCACGTTTACAAACTGGACAGACTGAAGTACGAGACTACCGCCAGGGAGTGGACGAAGAAGTACGCTGTGTAAAGGATTGGCCTCGACTTGTTTGTGGCTGCCCATCTCTAGCCTTTAGCCGCCTGGGTATCACGTGGAAGTATCGATACATAGATTAATGTACAGTTGCATTATACATTCAAGAGTAGTTGTAAAAAAAGACCAGTGGTTCTGCAAAGTGGGCTAACCCATAATCGGTCCATCTGTAAGGTGAAACATCATGGCTGTTCCTGAATCATTCTCGACAGTCGCGCACTGCTTGATGTTTCTTTTTCTGAACATTGGTTTTTTTGCAGCCATAACCCCGCTTTCGAAATCTATATAAACCGCTCATAGCCCCCTAGATTTTTTCAAGCCTGGTTTTTTTGGCCGTGGCCCTCTTCTTATAGATTCCGGTATTCAGAGCTACTCTTTTACGTCTCGGCTTTGTCAAACTTTGCCCGCACAATGGCTGCTACGATAGCATCCCCAGCCCCGCGGCAGCCCTAGTCTGAAAAACAAGAGAGCTAAGCGAACCACTAAAAAAAGTGTCAAAAATGCACTTACACGCTGCTCAAGCGTGGATTCATTTTTAGTTTTTTGCTGCAAAGTATTTTTTGACTATTGCGACTTTGCCTTCTTAAGTGGATCTAAATTGTTTTGTCGAAGCACGGGTAACCTTGCGCTCTCACAATGAATGTGTACTGCACAAGACACGCTACTGTCAACAAGGCTACAAAGTCGGTTGAGATCATGCCAAAAGGCCAAATCTAGAAAGATCAGTGTCGCCAACTTTGAACTTAGAATACTAATACCAAGCTTCTCCCTACAGCTGCTGCTTAAACTCGCACTGTGGTCCCGCCAGCGCTTTCACTTATAACGGCCACCTCATTACTAGAGCGTTAAGACAACCGATAAAGAGTATTGGTCTATTGAAAATTTCCGATAACAACTCCATCAATTCACCCGATCATCGCATAAATTTATCAAACACTCCTCATAAACATACGTCAAATCTGAAACAGATTGTTGTCATGGATAAATTGTCGACTTTTCAGGCCAATGATCAGTCTCGCTTGTTTGAGCTCGCGAAGAAACTTCATCAAAAGGGATTCTTCAGAGAGGTCCTCAATAATTACCAGTATCAGATCGTGGAGCATGTCCTTAAGCTAAATAGCTTTGAACTCTGGAAGGAGCTCCTTGAGGGAAACTGCTATCTTAGAATAGACTGGTCAAATGAAAATGCTGATGTGCGAGACATCGAACAAGAATCCTTTGAAGAGGGCGCTAAACCGATTAGAGCATTGGCTCTAAATTTAAGGTTTTTGCTTTGGGACAAAGCAATAGATTTCTTCTACGCCAATTCACATAAAGCTGCCGCCAACAGCAGAATGTACAATATCGAGCACTCCTCCGAAGACTTTCAATTGATAGAGCTGCTTGAAGAGCTACCCCAGCACACACAGAAATCTGCACCTACGGAATCATCGAGCAAAGAACCATTGAAAGCCGTTAGGGAGGAAGATGACGATTATGACGACGATGAAGAGGAAGAAGGAGACGAAGAACTACCATCCGCGAAGACATCCGTCCAGGTTTCGGAACCCAAAGGCGACTTTGAGCGTTCCGCAGAAGGCCAAATTGTCTTGCATCTCCCAGGAAAATCTCTAGAAGTAAGGTCAAATGAGCACTCTCAGGCCGAAGCTTACCAGACGCAAATATCATCCGACGACATGGCTCCCACTGCTACTTCACTCGAGGACAGAGACTTGCAGATCAAAAATTTCAACAAGATATACCACAATTTTGAATATGATAGGGAGACGCTCATCAAACGCCGAAAACTCGAGAAATCAGACATGCAGATCGAAAATCAGAAGAACACAGACGGCGGAAATTCTGAGATGCAAATAAACTTTGGTGCTGCGTCGCATTCTCTCAAGCACTTACTCAATACAATAAGAGACAGAAGGGATAACATCAGCTTGAGTGATATCGAGTTGAGAAGCTTATTCATGGATATCAGGAAAAACCGGGGCAAGTGGGCTAACGACGATAGAGTGGGCCAAGAGGAACTATATGAAGCTTGCGAGAAGGTCCTTCTAGATTTGCGTGGCTATACAGAACACTCTACACCCTTTTTGAACAAAGTTTCGAAAAGGGAAGCTCCAAACTATGGACTCATCATAAAGAAGCCAATGGACTTGAACACCGTTTTAAAAAAACTCAAATCACTAGCATATCAGTCCAAAACCGAATTCGTTGATGATTTGATGCTTATTTGGAATAACTGCTTGATGTACAACGCCGATCCGAAACACTTCTTGAGAGCTCATGCATTAGCAATGCAAAAGCGAACCCAAAAACTTGCACCATCCATTCCAGACATAACTATAAAAAACAGATCAGACATAGAGAAAGAGGACGAGGGAGAAAATGAAAATGTTCTCAATTCCCTGGCCAAGGGTGGAAAATCATCCAAGAAAGGCCAAATGAGAAGAAGAGAAGAGGTCATCAAATCCGAAGAAACGCAAGCTGGAGTGGTTGAGCAAGAAAGTCCAGGGATCCACACAGGTGAAGGTACCCCTGCTGAACCTACCCCTGCCACTTCAGCAATTCCAGAAGGTGGGCATATGGGGCCCACCGAAGACAACGTAGATGAGGAAGATGACGATGTGGATGAGGGCGAGGGCGATGATAGAGAGGAGGAGAATGACGATATGCAAGACGCCGAGCTTCAAGCGTGGAAAGTGTTTACTGCCAAGTCGCGGGCAAATTACTGCTCAAATCGGGCTTCTCTCTTCGAAGAAGGATTCAAACTCAAAATGGACGCCGAGGCCATCATAAGGGAGTCCAAGAAGATGAGTGACTTCAATCACTTTTTGGATAACAAGGAAGTGGTTTCCAAAGGAAACAAATTACTCGATAACGACGAACCCTACTTGTTGGAATACGATCTTGCTGGAGGCGTTCCCGAAATTCCATACCCTGGCATTGATGATCACACCCAGGAGTTGTATGAACATCAAATGGCAGAGAAACTCGTCAATGAGAACGGATCCGAGGATATTAATCGGGCATCTGGAATGATCCTCTCGCAAGCGAGTGGGCTCAATAAGGCCTATACCCTGAATATTACCGAAGTTCAGGAAATAAGAAAAATATGCTTCAAAATCTCATTGATCAGACAGATGCAGACCCAACAATTTGTTCACAGAACACAGATGAGACAGCCAGAAATCGAGCACATCAAGGAGGTCGATATTGACCCTGTTTCAAAGCTACCCAACCACGACATAGACAGTCCAGCCGTTCAGTACGCCGCCTTGAGAAAGGGTATCGCAAAAATAGCCATGCATACGGGGTTTGAAACAACCGAACAGTTCGCTGTAAATACTCTCACGCAGGTTGCGGAAAGGTATATGCTGAATCTCGCGAAGTCAATGAAGTTGCACCGTGAAAGTACTTCCAGAAATACAGTGGAAATGTCAGAAGCGCTCTTATTAACATTGCTCGAAAACGGAGTGGAAAAGCCTGACGACTTATTCACCTTTGTGCAAGAGAAGGTGAAGAAAACGGAAGTCAAACTTAAGGACCTACGGGCAAAGCTTTCGGGCTTTTTGAAAGAGTTGCTCAGACCGTCTTTAGAAAAATTCAACGAGCAGAATTTCGATGACAATAGTGAACAGTTCACTACTGGCGATTTCACGAATGAATTAGGCGACGATTTCTTTGGGTTCAAGGAATTGGGCCTCGATAAAGAGTTCAATATGTTGTCTTCCTCCGTGCCAGTTTATCTTCTTCATTCTAGGCTCCACAACTCATTCAACAATACTGGGCCCACCAACAAAACAACCAAGTATGAAGACTTGCGAGAATGGAAGGCGATCAAGCTTCGTAAAGAAGATGTGGGCAAACAGATTGGGCTTCTACAAAGGTTCTATCAAGATTTGGCAGAACGATCGGAGGCGAATTACGTGAAGCAACAGAGACGAAAAGGCGAGTTTATTGGCCAGCCTCTGGAGTCCGAGTTATATTTGATGGAGGACGAGGAATTGCCACAAAAGCAGAGAAACATACGTCCGCGCCTCCCTCCAAACGGGAAGATACTGTCGGTGAAAAAGAAACAACTTTCAACTGCGTTTATATTGCCAGAGGTCGAGGAGCCAAGCGAATCCTCTTTGCTTGACTTTGCAGACAGTATGGACGAGATAAAAATGGAAGCGTGAGGGGTAGCATAAGTATATACCAATCTTGCATATTACTCATCATTTCATCATGAGGTGGATCTGAAGGCTTTTTCAAAGGATACTATTGGTGACATCAATTTTGAGAAATGGTTATTTTTGCGAAAGGAATAAATTGCAAAATCAGAACTCTCAGTACTTCATCGCAGTTTACTTGACCAAGCAAAACATAAGATAGTGCCAAATAATCATAGTTCAGAAAATTTCGGCTTTACAATGCTCTACAACTTTTCTCCCTTTACGACAATTTGTGGTTGACGCTGCTTTGCACCATAAAAACCCCAAGCTAAATTATTAGCGGGAGGCAACGTTTTTGCCTGCATATACCTAGCAATTAGGCAGGCATGAAGGCCGGCAATTGATATTACCGATGGACCGATGTCTATAAGAATACCAAAAAATACGCAGATCCTTGAAGCAAAACAACATTTTCTCCTTCTGAAGCCCACCAGAAGTCAGATGGTATACAGAAGATGCGAGGCTCGTTTGCTGAACCCACAAAGGAAAGCCAAAACCGCCGAATTTCCGAACTTCAACATAGATCACAAGATAGGCCATCTGGAAGTCTTCACAAACTAGGAAAAGACAATTTAAGACAAAGAGATGTTTTTGGCCGCACAATATTACATATCTGCGTATTGAGCAATGACCATACTCGTCTTCGACAAGTGCTTCGGGCCGCAGAAAGCAAAAACATCGTATTGGCCATAGACCACGAAAATGGCTGGAACATCCTTCACTACATACTATTCCACAAGCGGCTTCGATGTTTCAACGTTTTACTTCTGTCCTTGGGCTCCAATAATGGCACATTTTCTCCTGTATTGAAAGACCTCCTCCGGGCAAAAGACCGCAGTGGAAACACGCCCCTAGCGCTTCTTCAGAACGACGCTAAAGACTTATTCTGGATCCCTCAGTATATCAATGAAACAAACAGATTTCATTTGGCTCGTCGATTCGAGGAAAACAGCGTTCTAGCGGAGAATACGAGGAGTAATAGTGCTTCATCTACTACTACTAGCGATAACCAGACGGGTGAAATTGCACGATCTGTGAGTAACGGGGCGTCTGTGGTTGGAACAAAAAATGCCAGGTCTCCCTTAAGAAGTGTCGGCCATGATTGGTGGTGCGATGCAAGAGGCGGGTCGGATATCTATGTGTTTGGAGCCAATGCCAACAATAATCTAGGTGTTGGTGACGCACACGACCGGACATTTCCCGCTCGAATCGCCAAACTCGAGGCCAGAGCCGCAGAAAAAACGGAAGGATTGCGGAAACTCCTTGAAAAGCCCCGGCTCAAGTTTATGAAATTGTCCAAGTACCATTCTGTGCTTTGTACCACCGACGGAACGGTGTATACAAGTGGGATCGGGTCACGTGGGAGGTTGGGGCCCGGAAATGCCTCGAACGCCGACCATTTCAAGGAAGTTCCGATTTCTCGCGAATTTCGCTCTGTTACAGATTGTGCTGTTTCCAACAACCATACGGTGGCGTTGACCGCGTGTGGATCACTTTATGCGTGGGGCCTGAATACCCTTAGCCAGCTCGGGTTTACATCTGCTGCGCCATATAACTCGTTTAAAGTTATCGCCGAAGTATACGAAAACTCCCCTAGTGAAATTGCCACGGGAGATCTTCGAAGAAGAGCATCGGAAATAAAAGGCGTCGCGGTGTCCAAGATCCATTCTCTTGCATTTACGTCCCACTCGCTCTATTTCTGGGGCCTCAATATCGGGCAAATCTCTTTACCGGAGTCTGGAGAGATTACTGACCATCGTGTGGATGATAAAACTTACAGGGGGTTCATTGTACCACAGCCAAAAGAGGTGGCTATGCGAGACAACATCAAACTTGTGGCCACCTGCGAAACAGCCACTTGTGTGGTAACAGTCACAAACGAGATCCATTTCTTTTACCAGGGACAACGAGTGAAGCTCCCAAGAATTCAGCCGCGTGTAAGCGCCGAGACCCACTTTGATTATTTCAAGCCTTCTAGTCTCACGACTGCTCCGGCTGTAAAAAAGGTGGTGATGAAGTCTCACAGTGCAGTACACATGTTACTCGAGAGCGGGGATGCTGTGACATTCAGCGTTTCGTCGGGAGATGTGAAAGCCTTACGATCGACCCGCTACACGTATGCTTGGCTGGCGTCTGAGCCCAGTATGCGCGTTGTGGATATCGACAATTCCTCGGACGGGTCTTTTCTAGTGTGCACGAAAAACGGGTCTGTGCTTCTCAAATCGAACCTGGTCACGCCTTCACCAAGAAGAGGATCCTCTACTGCGAATGTGACCAGTCTTTCGCCGTCTGTAAAGAAGAAATTTAAGAAGTTGGAGGGCGTGAATCGGGTACTCCGAGTGGCATGCAACGAAACATTTACCTCCTTTGCTTTTGTCAGGGACGACATCGATAGTTTACCTTTGAAGTTACAGAAAAACGACTTTTTCGAGGACATGGAGTATCTCAGTCCAATGGTTGAGCCTGACATGTACAGGAAGCAGGACCAATTGCTAGATACAGATCATGACATGAACTGCTACATCACAGACTTTTTGTATCCATCTGCGCCAAATGTGAGTGCACTGGACGACGATCACATCCTTTTTTTAAACGGCCTCAGGGCTGGATTTACATCTGTCGAGGAGAAGAAAAACAAGACCGAAACCAACGATTCTCTTAAAAGGCGACACCTTGAAAAGCACTCTAGCGGGAAGAACAAAGAACCGTCGACAGAGACTGTTTTCCAAGAACTAACTGCCGGTAATCTAAAAGCACACGTGACTTCTTTGAAGAGCATTGTTTCTAGCGGCGTATACAATTTTCCACCTGAATGGCAGAAAGAGAAGTTCAGCGACGGAACGATCAAGTTCGCCCATTTTCCCGATCTTTCCGTTGGGTTCCACACAGACGTTTTCAGAAAGAGGTCCAGATTTTGTCAGGAGATCTTTTCGCCTGAAGACGAAGGCGAGTATTTTGTTCACCAGCATATTGAGGGCGCATACGATCCATCTAGTCGGACCATTCAATTCAGGAAAAAAATTGAGCCCTTGGCAGTGTTCATCTTTGTTTACTTCATGTACACAAACACGCTTCTTGACATCTGGCACGACTATGAAAAAGACGGCCCCAGTATCAGCACTGTTCGTCGAATCAAAAATGACTTTTTTGCGCTCATGACATTATTTAAAATGGACATCACTCTTGGGAAAAAACAAGTCTACCTCGAACAACTGCAAGACCGAAGCAAGGAAACCCAGTCGGATGTTATCATTCTCTTATCTGACGGTGAGTCTGTCCGCTGCTCGTCACTGATTATTTCACGAAGCGCCTTTTTTGAGACCATTCTTTCTGAAAGGTGGGAATCTAGCAAAGACGAGAATGAGATGGACGAGAGTGGTGATGGCATGAAGTACGTTGGTTTGGAAGAAATCAGCCTCCCACACATGAAAGTGATTCTCTCTCATCTTCATGGATGTCACGATTTGCACGTGTTTGATGAAGCGCTTTCCGACATTGCCGAAGCGTGGGACTCTGACGACTTTGTGAACTTCTTATTGGAAACCATCGAAATCGCAGACGAGCTTTTACTCGTTCAACTTAAGCATTTATGCGAGTTGGCAATCAAGGAGTTTTTGAATGTCGATAATGTGCTTATTCTTCTAAGTCACGCCGACTGGACCAGCTCGAAAAAGCTCTTTATGGCTTGCTGCTGGTACATTTACAACAACCTCGAGATTATCGTTTTCGACACAAAACTCCGCGATTTGGACGACGACCTCTTGAAACGGTTGGAGGTCCAGATGCAGCTTCTAGATAGGTGCAAGCACCCACATTTTGTTGTAGGAAATCAGGGGGAAGTCAACTGGAATGTGTTTTGTCAAGCGCCAGAGCTGGCGAGTGAACTCTCTGTGGAGAAGTTCGTGGATGATCTCGGCAAATTCAACGAGATTTTCATGAGCGATGCGAAAGGTTATTCCAGTTTCGAGCCATCGGTGGATGTCAAGACAGATCTTTTAGTTACAGGGCAGGAAAGAAGAAAGCTGACTAACAGGCGAATGTCTCGCAAGGAGAGCGGGGATGTACTAGCCGAAGTGCGGAAACTAAGCATCTCTTCGCCCGCGATCAACTCGAGTATCAGCAATCTTGGGGTTGCGAGTTCTGGCAGAAAGAACAGCGATTTTTCGATTCCGAAAGATAATGATTGTGCCATTGCCGACGACGAGGAGTTTGAGGTCGTGGGAAGCCGGAGACGAAAGTCGAAGCCTCGCAATGTGAGTCAC
The DNA here is from genome assembly GCA_030674755.1 of Metschnikowia henanensis. Taxonomy (NCBI): domain Eukaryota; kingdom Fungi; phylum Ascomycota; class Pichiomycetes; order Serinales; family Metschnikowiaceae; genus Metschnikowia; species Metschnikowia henanensis. Next base: position 33,812 of record JAKUBE010000009.1, on the reverse strand, counting down.
AAGGTTATGGAGGCAGGATCACCGAAGTCCTTGCAATACAAAGAAAGCCTAGGCAATGAGGAATCTAACCTCTTAGCGAGTGCTGTCGAAAATCCAGCCACTAGAAGAGGAAGCTTGCCCGCAAGAAAAACGTCTTACTCCTCTATACCTGGCGTTGGTTTGGATTCATCTCTTGGTTCAGTTCTCGGGCCTGCTCTTGGCGAGACTTTCAAGGAGGAGAAGAAACAGACCCGGATCAAGTTTGCGCCTGCGATGAAACTCTCGCAAAAAGAGCGTCGTAGAATGAGAAACGGGGACACTGATACCGCCTCAATTCCCAATAATACAGCCAACAAAGCCAGCCAGCCGGCTTTCCACAATCCATGGAATATTGCTGCGCCCAAAGAGGGCACAAGCGCAGGAGAAACGAAAAACAGCGGCAAACTCAGCGCGTTGCCTGTGTTGGGAGAGAAAAAACCGGCTGCCCCGAAACTCTCCGCGATCATTCTAGAGGAGGCTACTCGTTTAGCAGAAGAAAAGGAGCCCGTGGTCACACAAACATTGCAGGAGATCCAACAGGAGCAGGAGTTCGCTAAGTGGTGGGAGGAAGAGTGTAAGAGAGTGCAGCAATTGGAAGACTCTCGAGCCAGAGCATCCAGTGGTGATTACGGGACTAATGGCGAGACCCAGTTGAGAAGAGACTCGAAAAGAGGGGGGAGATCTAAGCGTGGAAGAGGCAAACGTGGGGGATAAGGCGTCTCAAGAATGCCCTTGATAGAACAAGAACACAACAAGAACACAACTAGAACACAACAAGAGCACAACTAGAACACAACTAGAACACAACTAGAACACAACTATACATGATTGTACATAACTAGAACAAAGACCTAATAAGTTCCAGAGGACCCGAGTCTAGGTCAGTCACATGATATCGTCGGGAAACCAGCCATGAGTGGACATGTTTATAGACATCCCGTTGACCTCGACATTCTCCTCTATAAGACGACGTTTCTGCTCCAACTCGCCCAGATCTCTTTTGACGATATGCCCCGAGCTTGAAATAACGCGCCACCAGGGCAACAGGTCATAAGAGGCGCCGTCCAGACTCAAAATCGCATTGATTGCCTGGTGGTTTTTCATCGAAGAGCCCACCTGTCTGGCATTCTGGGGCCTCCCAACTAAGTAAGCAATGTGCCCATAACTAGTCACTTTTCCGTGCGGAATCTGAGCCACGGCGGAAAACACCGCATGGTGGAACGCCTTGGCCTCATCAGACAACATGCGGAGGCAAAAAAAAAGTACAGACCTTTTATCTCGTAGCCAAAAGGTCAATGCTAATTAATCATGTCGAGGACGACTGCATACAGTGGTAGTAAGATGAAGAGGAAAGAATGTCAGAGTTCAGGGGATTGTCAACAATCCAGAGCCCGGATTTGAACTCAACCATATTTACTTGTCTACAATCAATATCTAACCGTTATGTTTATTTGAAACCCATATATAAATTGTCTTGATCCTCAATCAACTTACAAAGCCAACAAAGCACCAGCAGCCAAGGCAACGGCACCGGCAGCGTACTGCTTGTTAGCAGCACCCTCGTAAGAGGAAACGGAAGCAGAGGTGGTCCAGTTAGAAGAGGTGGAGTGAGGGGCAACGGACTTGGCTGGGCAGTCGGTCACGGTAGAACCACAAGAGGTAACGGTAACCAAGGTGGAGAAAGAGTCGGTCTCAGTGACGGTAGAAGCAGCAGAGGCAACAGCGGCGAGGATGGCGAAGGTGGAGAATTGCATTGTAACGAAAGACTGGTAGTTGGGAGATCTGTAGATGATGATAAAAAATAGAGGAAGGGAGGAGCGGGCCTCGGCTTATATAGCATTTTCCCGAGAATGAGCGGCAAGACTTTTTTTGCACTCATGCACTGAGAGGAGGCCGGGCGTGCATAGGCCCGCAGCTCCAATGCCGCCAGGGCCCGAAACAGCCTTGAGACCGTGACTCCGACGTGCGTTTTGTTTGTGATGCTGTCGCGTGACGCGCATATACTGCGTGTAGGCGGCAGCTGCCCGCCCAAAAGGGGGTTCGCATAAACAGTCCGGGCACTGCAACCGAGGAAAATGTGCCACTCAATGCATGCTCAGGCACCAGACCGACGGCATATACAGGGCCGGCGTGTGTATAAGCGCGAATGATCACGGAATCTCGGTGAAGGCTCAGGCCGCGCGCTCGATGCGGTAACTCTACTCAATGTCATACACTCGGGCAAAAAAAGACGGCCACATTCCTGGATGCAACCTTGCTATCTGCGGTATGAGGTTTATCATACTGCTGAGAAAATATGAGGCCGGCGCATTATGCGGATGGCGCCATCAACTAGCTGACTCGAGGGGAAAAGTGGAAATCCGCATGAATCAAATGAACAAATTTTTGAAAAGTAAATGTAAGCTGATGATTTACTCTGCCGGCTAATTAGACAACGGTGGTCCGTCACCTATGCTGGAAAAAACCACGTCTCTAATTGCTGCACTTGGCCGCCCGGCCGATCAATTCGGTGTCACGTGCAGAATTCTCCTCGTCGGTTGCCGCAAACAAACTCCTCTCCTTCAAACTTTGAGTCAAACGGGGCCGAGACCCCGGCGCGTGATTATCCTGTAGATCGCGATAAGAGAAGAAAGCGTGCTTTAAACTTTGATGCTCGGCCAACACTACCTGTCGCTTATGGCGACATGTTTTCGAGGGACAGGGGGAATATTGCCTTATTTTTCACCCGGCATATATAATTTTTTTTTTTTTTTCAGCGAGCTCACCCTTGCTTCTTCCATTGTATTTCCCTATAGGCTACTTATCGTGTGAGGGAATCTGCGAAATGGTAAATTGAAGCCACCCCGAAACAAGGCGCCTAACGCCGTCGGTTGCGAGGCTTGGAGTGAAAAAGAAATCAAAAGATCGAAAAATAAAAGCGGAGTTATATGCAGCGCGACATCATAACCATCACCTGTGTCAGATATGAAACTCTAGCCTGGGCATCTGAGACGACGGTCTAAACATTATCAGCACAGAGAGGTCCGAATGTGCTTCGTAAAGAAATAGTTATCCGGATGTCTTGCAGCTAAAGTATAACATTATTGGGCGGGGTCTGCTCTCTAAAGCTGAATACACTGAAAACGCGGTGGTCGCTTATTCCGATTCATGTGGTATTTTGATAACGCGCGGAATGCGCGTGCCCCCTTTTCCTATTGTTTGTTTATTGTGAAACACGAAAACCTCGTGGGGAAGAAGTCCGATATACAGATCAGTGCAGGTGCCTTAGCAAAAAAAGCACCTGTGAAGCAAGACTTCAAACTTCTGAGTATGGTGTGCTGAAAAATTACTACTAGATGTTATATTCCATACCTGTGTACCAGTGGTGAAGTCTTTTTTTTTTTTTCATCATCAGATATTCCGTTGATACATTTCATTACACCAAAAGTTATTCGGTTTCCCGAACCAAATTCTATCAGCATGTGCATCTCCGTTTTAACGAGCAAGAGCATGAAACCACGTTAGTTTGTCTCAGCCAGAAAAACGTGAACTTATCGCTTACTCAATCAAAGTTCATATTTCTTCTCCATGAAGTGACTATCGACATGAACACTGCTTATCCCGACCGACGTAACACAAGCGGAAGCTCCAGAGCAGCTGCGTTTCGCTGGAACCATTTCAACAGCAAGTAGCAACGAATCAAGTCCTCGTTTTCTCTTATTCTGGCGCTTTCCATTGTTGATTCATTTTCCCCGTTGTCACCCGAGGATAATAAACTGGACCCTGGCTTGGCATCCACATCTGCAAGAACATCCACAGGAGCTCTGAGTTCCGCTTGCACCTTTGATAGTATGGAATCCAGGCCTTCGAGAACACGGATCTCTTGTAGAGCTTTCAGTATCATTTTTCTGAGGTCCTGCCCCTCCCGACCACGAACCTCTTCAAAGTATTGGCTAAAGTCGTACTCGAGAAATGGAAATATAGTGGCGAGTCCCATAAACCATGCGAGTGAGATTTGGAGAAGGAAACTTTTGAACGCCGAGTAAACGGGGCCCTCAAAGAGCTCCGCTTCAAGTCTTTCAAGTTTCGTCTGGTGTAAATAAGATGCTACCCGAACACATTGTATGCTGATCGCTCTGGAGATCCGCACGTTTAGGTTCGTGGCGGATCTGAACATGAGAGACACACACTTAAACACCGCATAGTCAAGAAAGTCCTCGTTGCCTTCCAACAAAACATACTCGTCGAACCAGTCGCTGATCTCGATTCCAAACATGAAGAATGCAATCATCGCGCTTGTGCCTGCCAAAACAGTAAGGATGGTCGGGTCAAAGAGCTCGTAGAAGAGATCGCCCCCGATGAAGAAAAACGTCACTCCAATTTGCAACAATTGCTGGAAAAGAAACGCCCTGTTCTGGTTGAGAATATCGAAAACCGTACGTAAGACGTTGGCATCGGCTCGCCTAGGGGCTCCTACGCGCTCGATTGGAGGCTGATAATCTCGGTTTGGCCGGGCTGGATGTTCCGCGCCTTGTGTTGGCTCTTGCACTGTCTCAAGAGGCTGGTTTGCGTCAATAGTGCTTGTATTTTCCTCTGTGCTTTCCAAAGTCCTCGAAGGCGGCCCAGCAGAATCTACCATATTTGCAGTTCCGGTTGTCAAGGCCTCCGAATGAGTTGGGTCAGATGGCTGGCTCCCAGAACCAGATTCAATTTGATCAATGGACCAGGAATTTTCATGTAGCTGACTTCCAGAGGCGCTTGTAGGCACATTCCTGAATATTTGGCTCAATAGTGCAGGGTTTGAGATTCCACGGCTATCCAGGGTGTTTTGTAAATTTGAGTTTTGCCGTGTGCTGACACTTGTCTGTGTTCTAAGCGAAGAGACTTTGGCCATGGCATCTGCATTCAATAGAAGATGTCCCGCTGGATCCAAAATGCATTCGGCAGTCGTCAATTGCACTCTTTTCTCGTTGAGATCCACCTCGTAGATCTCTGACGGAAAGGTGGGGTTTAGAAGTGGGATCTCTGTATCAGAGAAACCGCCATCTTTCGGCTGATTCATTGCATTCGGCTCATGTGCCGGATTCGTTTGATTCGCTTCATTCACGCCGGGGGTCTGGCCCAATTGGGCTCTGCCACCTGTCTTTTTTCGGGGTCTCCCATTGATTCTTTCCAGAATGAAATCAGGGTCCCAGTCTGGTTGGAGCGCCCGTACTTCTGCCTCCGAAATAAACTCATACAGAATCAGCGGGAGCGTTTCGGGATTCTCTTCCAACGGAATGATCTCCAGAAGTCTTGTCTGAGATTCTGGCGTGCATGCTTTGGACAAACAGTGTTCCCTAATATAGAGTTCCAACTGGTCAGGATAGATCCCCGTTTGGAAATAAATGTGCACTTTGAAGTCTTGAACGAGAACGTCTTTCACGACACGAACTATAAACGGCCGATAGATGTGATGAGCGGATTTGGCGTGCACATATACGGGGTACTTCAATGGCATTAGACGGAGTTCGAATCTGACCGGAAAAAGCGGCGGCACGTCCAACCGCAACACCTCGCTAAGGATCGCTTCCTCGCTCCTCGCTATCTTCAAAAATAGCTCAGTTCGGTCGGGCGCAAGTCCAAATTTCGAGGCAGCATGTTCTTTTATACTTTGCACAGACGAGAAGAGAGACTCGCGGGAAAACGACTTTAAACTGGGGCTAGCGCCAGGATCCGGCTCATAACACACTTCCACATCGAAGAGATCCGGAACGGGGTCTCTGTTTGGAATTGCAGCCAGCTTGAAGAGCGTATAATCGATGACAATACTGAGGCCATGAGAGGAATAAAAGTCCCGAATGCTTGTCGTAGAATAGATTTCCGCTAGCAGCAAACTGTCCGAAATAGGCTGTCCCCGGTTCTGAAACAGTATGAACATTGGTTTGAGCTCGTATTCATGGCTAAATATCCAGATCAGCTGGCGAATATGTGCCAAGGTGTGCCTAAGAGTGAGCCGCACGGTTATTGTATCCTCTTCCGGGATTTCCGGAGGTTTTTCGATCTGGGTCACCGGGATCGAGAAAAGAAAGCTATCATCCATGTCGATTGACATTCTCCTGGCAGATCTGATAGGGATTTAATTGGTTTGAGCGGCTTCTAGTCGTGATTATCTAAATGAAGACACCTGGCGAGTAGATTTTCTGGGGTTGAGGAGGCAAGGGTGTGCACACAGCATAGTCACGGGAGGTGAGGAAGGAACCAAATAATTAAAAGTTTGTGGTAACCAAAGGTGTTTTCTTTCAGGTTTTTTTAAAGAAATCGTGATAAGTTCAGTTTTCATTTTGAAGAAATTTTGATAAGACTTTATGTGGCCTGGTGTCTCTAGACCGATCTAAATGAGGATATTTGTTTAAAGATCGCACCCTGGCTAATATGACAAGACTTGGGGAGGGAATCGATTGGGTTTGAGGGCACATATTCTTTAATTGAATTAGAAGTGAGAGAAATACAGAACTTGCTATCAGCTTGATATGACCTACGTTTTGTATTTTTATTCAGGTTTTGGTTTAAATGTGAATCTAAGGGAGTACACTCAGGCAATCTAAACACAAGGAGTTTCTTTAAATCTCACGAGAGTCCTTTCTAGATGAGGGGCCGATACTTTCCGGGATTGAATTCAGAATAAAATTTGTGGTTCAAGAACTGTTGCAGCATCATTGTAAATGTATATCCCAGGCCACGAAAGTATTCAGCACAAGAGATGTTTCGTGCCTGATTTTGCCCGACCGCCGACAGTAGGCCAAGACCTGCTTCTGTGCTTCCAAAGCGCAGTTGTCAGGAACAAACCGAAACCATTACTTGAAAAAAAGCAGAAGCAGATTCTATGCCCGCATCAGAGTCTGGTTGATGTTGAGCCACTAGGCTCTCGAGTGTGGCCGCCGTAGCCCATAATTCGAAATCCAGGGCCTGCTCGACATTGAAGGAGTAAGAAACCATCAGATGTTTCAGAGAAAGGAAAGAAGCAGGATAGTCGGCGTTCTTAGCAGGCTTCAAAATCCTCTCCTACTCAAAGCCCTTGATTCCCTTAGAATAAATGAAACGAGACTGCCAGCTGAGGGCTAGCCGAATAACCGAAGAGCTGCTGGAGAAAGCGACAATTGCCTCATTCTTCTTCTTTTTCCCCATTATTTCACCCGATTCATGGTTTTCCAAGTCAAGCGCCAGACGGCCGAGTTCAAAAGCATCGCCTTTGCAAAGCATAAACTCGTCTTCTTGCTAGAACTCTCTCCTGAATTCGGCCCAATCAGCAACTCTAGGAACTCCAAAAGCATCCCATGAGCTGACCGGAGCCAGCACAGACTCTTCCAAGACCCGCAAAGGAGGCACAAATATTCGCTTGAAAGCTGAGTGCAACAGCAACAGATTCATAAACCTGCTAGGGGGGCCGAAAGTCCCTATTTTAGATTCATAAACAAGTTAATCAGGCTCAATTCGCCCTGAGGTAGCTAATCATATTCGTTTATTAATGTAGACTATATGTTTAAAAGGCACCTGGTTTGATTGCTGGCTCAGAGAGCTGGGGCGATGTAAAAAGCTCAAGAAAATTTAAGTGTGGTGAAGCGGCGGCAACTTGGTCTTCACTGTGCTCCACAGCTGAATCCTTATTTTCTTCCTCCTTTTTTCCCACCCCGCCACTTGGCTTCCCCACCACTTCGCTTTCCCATCCGCTTGAGCCCCTTCGCAAAAACACCTCTCAAGCTGCGGGAAACCGGGGCTTCAGCGGCAAAATCTTCGGGGGTCGCATCCAAATTCTTTCCGGGCACCAGAATGCTGCCTGTTCCCACCCAGCTTAATTGCAAAGGACAAGTCGAAATGGTGTGAATCAAATTCAACGGCCGGAAAATCAGCTCGACTTTGCCCACCTTTTTCCAGTCATTGAAAGAACAGTCGTCGTTGCTGCTCATGTAGTAGAGTTTCCTTGTGTCAACCAAAGGATCCTCTAAAACGCCATAAGGGCCGTTTTCAGCACCAGAAGAATGGATGCTAACTGGCTGTTCCTGAGGCAAAGGGTCCTGTACTTCCGGGTCCTCCTCTTTCGCAGAACTAGCCACCGAGCTCCAGTCAAAAGACCCAGTTGATTCTATCGCGCTTCCAGGGGCATCCAAGTAATAATAATTCGCGGGTTCTTCAACGAGAATGTTGTCGTTTTCCAAGACCACCAAGGGCTCTTCACTATGAGGCCCCTCGTTAGTCAAAGAAAGAGGAGAATAGTCGAGGGTTGCCCCTTTTTCATGGAGCCGGCCACACGCCATTTTTGCCCGGGGCACCTCCTCCTCGTCACTGGGAAACAACCCCGGGTTTCTGCGCGGAGGCCCTTCCCCAAGAACATTCAGTTGTTCGTTGTTTTCCCTCGCAGCCAACATATCGCGCATCTCCTGCAGCGCACGCTTTTTCTCTGCGTGAAAGTTACTATCTGACTCGTATGTCACGCCGTACTTTTTGCGGGCATTGGCCATCGTGGTAAGATAATGATCGGTCCCATAGTCTCGCCGCCACCCAAACTCGCCGGCCGGTTCAGCGGGGGTTTCTATGCTCAGGAATAAAATCTCCGAAATTTCCGCTACAAGCAGGACGCCGCTCTTGATTTTCGCGGCGGCGGATTTTGCAGCCGGAACCCCGTGCTCGTGCATAGCAGAAACCATATGAGCCACGAGATTTTGAAGACGGTGGGGAAATTTGCCGCCGACTTCTTTCAGGGGGATTGCGGTGGTTGTGTTCTGTACAGAATCGTTGTTTTCTGTGAAAAGCATCGCAATCATGTCGTGCTTGTTCGTCCCCTCCTCTCCTTCTCCTTCTTCTTCTCCTTCTCCCTCCTCTATTCCTGTCCCTTCTTTAGAAGGGTGTTTCAAGGAATCAGCGGCTCTCTCTACTTTAGCCGCCAACTTCTTGCAAAAAACACGGGCTCCAGCTCTGAACCCGGTGTGTTCTCTGTTCGTGCTGGAAAGTCTCCAGCGAGATCCGGCCAGTTTAAGTTCTGGGCCGGCCGGCGCCTGTTTTCCGGGAAAAAGCCGGGAAATCAAATGCATTGTTTGCAATGGCTTGGGTGTGTGATTGTCTTTCTCGGGGATTGCTCTGAGGGGGCTATATGATTGTTTTCACGTAGCGGCAACAGAATATCTGGAAAGAAGTGTGGTGAGAATATTTCGACGAAGAAGAGCGAGAACGGCTTCTTATATATTCGCTCACAGCATATGGGAGAACAGCGGCATTGAGAAAAATCGGCATTGGGAAAAGGTGGATGAATTTCGGAAGTTTGAAAAAGTCGGCCATACCAGAAATGGGCCTTTATTGAAGTCGGGCATACTGGAATAGGACGCATAGGAAGGGCCTAAAAGAGCGCGCTAATTTTATCGACAGCCATGTTTTATTGGGACTATATGAGGGATACAGTCCTGAATAAAGCGTGAAGCGGCTTATTAAGTTTTCATTTGGCTAGTGTTGTGGTAGGTAATTTTTCTCGGCAAATTCTGATGTGAAAGCGCCATCCATAGTTGACTTTGCAGTGTTTCAAAATTCATACTCCTTGATATCGTGTCGGGGTTAGGACCAAATTCCCACTCGGTTTTCATGAACTGGCCGAGATGGAATTTGTAAATGCTAGGAGATGCGGGATCAATAGACCCTACAACGATACGAGGAGGTGGCTGATTATTAATGATATAGGGTCTTTGGAGATAATACAGGCAAACTAGATGTGCTTTGTCCTGGCGTGGTATTTGCCGAGCATGGCATCTTGTAAAGCGATATGTGGTCTGCATTTGCATAACAGCCAATTCGTATCCAAGGTAAAAAATATGGGAGCAATTGGTTCAGCTTCATGGTTAGGGTTTGGTAATCTTTAAAAAGGGCCGAGTAAGATGCATCCTCCTCAAGTCTCTTAATGTGCGGAGAAATTTGAAAAGCGATTTCAATAATTGATCTCAACCGCTCATCGCTGGTGTATGCCTACTTTGACCACAGAAAATGAGAATAGTCCGATCAGCTAATCGCCCTTAATACTTGAAAGAAGCAACATTTCGATGATCGAGTAGCTGCTTGAGTCCAAAATTTTGTGTGGACTTGTTTTTCGGTTCGCCCTCCGGCACATCCTTATACTAAGCAGATCTTGAAAGTGTGATTTACGATAAAACAGTCATTCTGATAAATCAGTGGAGCCCTTACATATAAATTTTATCCATAAAGCCTGCATTTATGATACTTTCATTCGGGATCTAGGAAGGTGGGGTCTTCAAGTTGCGCTTGACTCAAATCAAGTGTACAACCCCTAGACGGTTTCGAGAGGGGCATCTCAGCGATCTTTTAATTTAACTGGATCTTAGACCATCTGTAAGATCACATATAACATTTTACCGTTCTATTAATACTTTTTTTATCATCATTCATTACTATGAGTCTTAACTATTTTTTCTGGGTTTCATATAAAGAAACTATCCAGCAAAAGCGTTTTTCGCTTTATGCTACTTTCTAGCTCTTCATTGCTTTTTGCCCCTGGTCCCATCTAGGTTTTAGACACTCAGAAAGTTAAGAAGTTTTTTTCCGATAACTTCTGGTGGATATTGGGCCGGGGTCGCATATCAGCTTACGTGCTAGCCGTGTTGTGGGCGCCAGTTTCAATTCAAAAACCTCCCAGCTCTTTTAATGTTTCTCTTATTGCCCTTTTTTACTTTTTTGGGCCTTCCATAAGCGTGTTTTTGCGCTTTGAGGAACTTTCACGGCTTGGCTCAGACCTCCCGCCCTCAAGCTTCAAGTTTTCAAGATTCATCAAGATCAACTTCACTCTAATTTCAAGACTAGCCTGTGCATCTTGTATGATCTCAAGCGAGACCTTGAAGTCCTCCAAGATTTGCTTATAGCCCGCGAAAGAGCACTTTTGTGCGTTTTTGACGAATCTCATCAGCTTTCTGACATATTCCTTCACCCCTGTTTGTCCATGGACCCAAAGACGGTCTTCTTTTTTCTCCACATACTCCTCGACAAACCGTTTATAAGTCGTCAAAATCTCATGGTGTGTTTTCACTCCGGTTTCGGCAAGATCGAGCATTGCCGACAATCAGGCAAAGTCATCGCTGGCCAACAGCTCGATGCTTTTCTCAATCAAGCGGAAGATTGCGTTTGAGGAATTTAAGCTCTGCAACAAGAAAGATGTGTTCGCTTCTACCTCTTTTAAAGCAGCCTCGCTCCTGAGACAAGTACCAATAAAGTCCACAAGAATAGCAAACAGCTGACCGGAGGCATATAGCCGGTCGACTATTCCCATTATGGCCTGGTCTATCTTTGCTAGATGATGCGTGTAGTCAATAATCTGGACATCGGCTGGCTTCACATGGTGGTTCAAGGAGAGGCTGCAAATTTCCTGGAACAAGCCAATTACAGTATCAAAACCACTGCTCGATGTGACCTCATCAATTGCTGCACCGCAAGCCATAAGCTTACTGAAAATCTCGGCCTCTGAATCTTTTCTTTGCTGCTCTTCAGCAACTTGGTTGATGGTAATCAATGGAAGAGAATCTGAATACTGTTCCTTTTTAGGCTTCTTCAAAATCCCCTCGTATGAGACAAAAAGAGGAAGCTCACGGATGACGTCGTCCTCCTTCGACGTGCTGATAGAAGTGGCAGAATCTTCAAGAAACCTAACCTTTTTTCCAGTCTCTTTTCCACAAGAGCCCTCTTTGTTTTCCTGGATTGCCCCACTCCGCTTCTCCGCTGCATGTTTTATATTGGCCCTTTGCCGGACAATATGCTTTAATTCTGGCAACACGGGTCTTTTCTTTAATGCCTCGTGTATTATGTGGAAGTCGTCACCGGCCTCAAGATCGATGACGATTTTTTGCCAAACAGCGTCCTTTTCGAAATCAAAGGCCAGCCACAAGGTTTCAAGGGGCTTTTTTTCTGTACTGGTAGGAACTTTCGAAAGCAGCGCTTTGCCCCATGGATTAGGATTCTCGGCACCAGGTTCTTCTTTTTTTGGAGGGAAAGTCTTTTCCCCTTCAGCCACCGGTTTTGTCCCGTCACTCAGATTTGGAATTGTGTTGACTTCTGGAAGTTTCAAGAGGCCTGGGTCCTGTTCGGCAGCCACTAACTGCTCAGTAGGGCCCACTTCTTTTGAATCTTCAGAGAAATCAACATGAGTGCCCAGATCTTCATTCTGGACTAATGGTGCTTTTTCTTCCACAGGGGTCAGCTTTTCACAGCCCTCACTTTGAGTCACAAGCTTTTTCACTAGCTTGAGTTCCCGTATAAATCCCAGAGAGCATTTCGCAACATGCTCACAAAAGCTCTGCTTTGGGTCAGATACTTGCGGCCCTTTCTCAGGTTGCTTTTCAGACTCTCCCAATTCACTTTTGTAGGCTCTATTCTTCAAAACCTTTGACGAGATAGGACTTCTCAAGGCAAAAGTAGGCCTTATGGAGACAACCTCGCAGTTAGTATTAGGAGCGTTCCCAATGCTCTTAGTCCCACTATCCACTTTTACTTCATTTCCCCCCTCGAAAAGCCCCATGCTTTGCTTGCAAGCAGCTTCAAACACTTTATGGATCTTGCTTGTAAACTGCTCGGCAGCGGCAATAGCAGACCCAGCTCCCGAATCGCCGCTCTCCCTATACTCCTTGAATACCTCCGATAATTCCATATCAGTGGAAGGGCTTTCTGGATTGAAATTGTCTCCTTCCCTCAGAATAATTGTCTTCTTTCCCTCCCCACTAACATCTCCAATCCCAAGTGCTACTTTAAGAGCCTCAAACTGAGAAGCAAGCACACCCAAAGGCGCTGGCGCCGGGTCCTCAAAATTTCCACTAGCTTGCTTGATTTCAAAAATCCCGGTTTTTTTCGGTAATCCGAGCTCACACGAAGACTGAATGACCTGGAACTTAGCCGCCTCAAACACCGTGTGGACGGATCCCGTGTCCATTGTATCCTCATCAGTATTTGAGCCGCATTCCCCCGCCACACCCTCAGAAAAATATAACGAGCACGAAGAGGAAATCGATCTACTGCCACAAACCAAACGGTCCTCGGGCCTTGTTCTCGAGTATTCGGACCCATAATCTGAATTGTCGGCCGTTGCATAGTATAATTCGGGGCTGTAGTCGAACTGCCAATTTTCGTCGTAGGCCACGAATTGCTCTGGCCCAAAACGGCCATGCGACTGGTGCGACTGGCCGCGTTTTGCAACCACGCACTTTTTTTGCACCCACCGGGCAAGCTTGGTAATAACCTGGCCCAGCTTAAAAGGGGGAAAGAATTTGGAAAAATGGGCAGACCCAATAAACTGGCCAAATTTTAATTCCTCCTTGAATTCCCCACAAGACCCCGGACCCGTCTCATCCTGCATGATCTCAATGGATTTGTTCAGTGAGTCCATCAGATACGCGATATCCTTGACCTCCCACCGAATTTCTCTACTTTTTTTAAAGCCCCCGAACTCGTTCCTCCAACCTTGGTTCTTCTTGTCTTTTTCGAAATCCAGGCTATCACGAGAAGATACGAATTGTGGTGGCACAGCCGGCCCCAAATCTTTCGGTGCTGATGGAATTTTGGCAGTGATCCGCAACGTAGTGGGAGCACAACGCTGGCCAAAATCGAGCCTGGCTACCAGAACTCGCTTGTTTTGCTCAAGCGCAAAAACACTGGCTTCGACCCACTCTTCCACGAGCTTGGTCTTGGGGATCTGAGCGCCTTGCTGGCTCTCCATTAACTGTAAAAAAGAGACAGGCGTGCCGGCATCGAAGTCCTTGGCCCTTGTGATAGCATCTTCCTCTGTTACTACCACAAGATTTGTTGCAGTAGCCCGTTTTCTAGCCTTTATGTCAAGAGTCTTCTCAAAAGCCTTTGAGCAAGCTTTGTTAAGTTGTGTCTTGGAAGTTTTCATAACCCACAAAGCTTTCTTGTACCGACGCTTGAACCGCTTTCTTCTCCCCAAATCAGAGTGTCTGATTACAGTATCGTAGCTTCCGATACTTCCTGTAAAATTAGGAATGAGGGAAGTATTCTGGGTTGGCATTTGGGTTTTTTTAGCCAGCGTGTAGGTCTCTGGCAGCGTCTGGACCAAAGCTGTCTGTTTTGATTTGGCTTGTTCGGAAAGTGGCTCTAAACTGGTTGCGGTAATTGCAACCTCATCCTCTTCTCCCTGAGAGTCTGTTTCGTCCAAGTTGTAGTTTGTTTGCGGTTGTTCGACCTCGGCCTCACTTCCAAAGTCGCTAACAAATTGTCCACGATAAAGCATTGATTTGTGCTTCTCTGGCCCTGGAACTTTTTCGTCTGGAAGAGCCGGTCCCGAATATTCTGAGACCGGGCCATCCATAATGTCTGTATTCTTAAACTTGAAATGTATCTCGCTTCTTGGATTGAGTGACCTCTTCTTGGAATTGACTTTAAGGTGACTTGAATCCTTTCAACTGTCCAAAAGAATCAAATAAAATGGTATGTTTGAGAAACTAATGAAGCTCTCTCTGGTATCCTTCAGTGAAAATTGAGTATCTTTCTAGTCTGAATAGCGTCAGTCTGTTGTCGATATCCTTTCCCTAAAAGAAGTGTAGTTGTCTGTTAAACTTTACTAGGGCGCGAGTTATGCCCGTATTTATCATTCCGGGTTTTTGTACACAAAAAGGAGCAGAGAAGCTTTTGCTTGAGACGCCAAAACATGCAATGTGTGGGCCCAATGTAATATGTATCCGCGACCTTACTTTACGTGTAATTTGCAGAATTCTGCAACTCCAGGATATTCAACATATTTCAATTTCGAAGAAGAAAAGAAACTCGAAACAACTAGAATTGTTCTCCTGGATTTCTAGATCATGATCTCAAATGCTTTGTGGGAAATTATGGTGATGGGAACACTTTGTGATTAGTGGAATCAGAAATGGGACAATCAATCGGAACGTGACAACAAAAAAAGCTTCCAGAATCCAAGATCAAAAAAAAGAACGTTCCCAAAATCCTGCCACTAGCACATATTGCATTGAGAACATCTACAGGTGATGATGCAGTTAAAATGTTGTTTACCTCGGTGCGCCGCATGCTGCACATATAAGATACATGAAAATACAAAAACGTCTTCAAGCACAATTTAGATTATACTTGGCGGCATTACAGATATGCACTCGAGTTTTGAGCTGTTTTAGGGTTTTTGATAAGACGGGCAGAAGGACTATTTGCATCCACATTTCTTGTTCAAGTCTCATCATCTTTGCGAATTTCGAGAACGGCGCTTCGGGTTTTACTCGATTGATTCCTTGTTTGTATCTTTTTCAAAAGGATCTTCTCCTTTGATCAACCCCTTTAATCACTAAATCTTGGCGCACTGGTGAGATGTAAAAATCGATTCATTATCGTCGTTACCTATGTACAAGTCACCCTAGGTCTTAATCGCATGGTATCTCTTACCTCTGAATGCGAAGACCTCACTGTTTGCCTGGAATGTTTCTGTGGGGTTTGAGTCGACCAAGTCCAACTTCGTCGACCCAAAGATGTTCGCGCCTGGGTTCATCAAGATGTCTGTTTCTTCGAACAAGGGATGGTCCTCAAGCCAGTTCAACTCGCGTCTCAAGTCCTTCTCGTGGTATCCGGTGACAAAAACGGCACATTTCGACTCAAGCAAGCCCTTCAAGGACTTGTCCCAGTGAATCTCGTCGGCCGTTCTGAAGCCCGGGTGGAAGATGAAAAACACATCCAAGTAAGGGTCGAACGGGAATAAGTCGCCTGTGTTGTACACCTCGTGGAAGTATTTTGTGTGGTGGTGAATGGTGATCTGCTCGTCGTACTGCGTGACAAGCGGTCTGCCGTGCGGCTTGTCCGTGGCCGTAAACTGCTTCAACTCGCCGTCGAAATGTGAATGTGGGCCGATCAAGTGGATCTCAAACTTCGTGTCGGGGAAGAGGTATCCGAATTGCTTCCACACGTAGCCCGGAAGCATGGCCTCCATGCGAGCGCCCACAATGAAAATACGCATGGCACGGTCCTTGAACATGGCGTCTGCGTCTTTGCTTTTGGATGGCGAGTATAACGAGTATCTCAACGCCGACATAGACCTCAAGCCTTCTAACGTGAGCGGGCCTTTCGGCTCCAATGCGTATGGGGTGAATCTATGCAATAAAGACGCAATCGTCGTTGGATACGTCAAGACCTTTGTGGCGGCGGCCAAATTGAACTCGGTATTCATCGGATTGAAGTCTCTCGTGTAGAAGAATGCGTCCCAGGACGCCAAAGATGTCATCACGTCTCTTTCAACGGGCCCCGGGAACACAAACTCGTTGAACTTCCGGCCCGACCTCAAGTCGTGCTCATAGAGATTGACCTTCTTCAACAACTCGTACTTCTTCTTTTCATGATAGTCCACATCATTCTCCCATGCAGCCTCGTCGTGGTGTGTGGGAATCCCCGACCGTGGACATACAAAGTTTACCGGTTTCTGCGTGACGGGACATTTGGCCCGGGCTCGGATGAAGGCTGCTCGCGTCCGGATGTCTTCAAACGGCGATTCGTCCCAGTAGTACATTTTGCGCTCAGCGTCCTCGCTCTCTTTGCTATCCAACAGAAGCAACTTCTTCAAAAAGGATATGTTTCTTTGAGCAGTCACCTTGCGGGCAACTTTGTAAGACGGCACTAACGAGGGCACAGATCTGGATAAAAGCACCATGATGCTCGAGGGAAGGATTATATCTTTGCTGTTTTTTGGGGTTTGGCGTAAACTCAAAAAGCCAGAAAACGGCTTTGGACAGATTCTGATGGAATTGGGCGGATGATGAGATCTGGAGATGCGTGCTCGCTCTGGCGTTGCCCTGCTATAGCTGGCAAAATTTCTCGTACCTTTTGGGGCGTGACGATATATACGCTGCGGTTGCGCACCGCAATTGTCTTTCAGCGTACACATGAGAACAGGACAACAGACACCCGGCAAACTTTGTGGACTTTCGTGAAAAAGATCTGGCGCCATTCTCGGCGATACATCGTTTTCAACCCTCGGTCCTGATTTGCCTCAAGCCCATTTTTGCTTTTTGTCTTGGTTCATGCTGTGTTCCGTAGTTGCCCGCGTGGTGCTCACAGGTTTATCAGTAAGGTGGCACGAATTTTTCTTATCAGTTTTGAGCCGCACGATCTCCTAAAGCTCATCCATGAGATGATTCAATACGATGTTGTGGTCTGTCGTCGTATAATCTTGTGTGTGCAAAACCGTCCGGGGAGAGTCTTCTGCATTCACTGACTCTTGGGCGTCAACAATCTGACCATCCTCTAATTGATCGCCGTGATGCTGTTGGGACTCACCCAGTTTATGATCGATTTCTGGTCCAGAGGGTGTATGCTCCACGCTTTCGAAAGTCTCTTCAGGCTCGGGAATCACCTTCACCGTAAACCCCATGAAATCCTGGTCCGGATCCAAAGGCTTCACTGTAAACGACTGCCTAGACCCGGGCTCCGTATCAATCTCAAAAATGTAGCTGCCGTCAATTGCATAGCCCCCTGAGAGCACATGGCCCGTAGCCTGGTCAACGATTTCCATGATGACACGTGAGTCCTCCAGGATTCCGCGGTTGTAGGCCATGATACGCCTCACCTGTTCGTTTTGCAAAGGGTCTTTCGCCGCGTTGCCCTCATTCTCCTGATGTTCGTCGAGTCCTTGTTGTTTCTGATGGTGGCCAGGGCCGCGATCTGCCGAATCACCACCAAGGCTTTGGCGCCCGGCGCTTTGCTTGCGGGGCAACGTCGCGCCCTCGGCGGAAAACGCCTCGAAGTTCCACATCTCGTGTGGCGCCTCGAAGTCGGGCCGGTCAAACTTCACCATCTGCGGCATGTCGCCCTCCACGTCAAGAAGCGTCACGGGGTCAAGGAGCTGCGCCTTGAGCGTGGTCAGGGCCTCGGACGCATCGTGTTCTAGGCGCGTCACCGCGAGTAGCTCGCCCGTGTAGTCGTAGATCTCGTACCACATGAGAAACGAGTGCTTCCACTGGAGAATGGCGGGGCCCTGGTCCGGCGGGCCGGGCGCCATGAGCGACGTGCCCACGGTGCGGAAGATGACCTTGGCAAACTGGGAGTTCAAGTCCGTGAGCGACGCGTGCACGCCGCCGAAAAGCACCACGTTTCGCCTGTTGAAGTACGTGCTTGGCGTGTAGAACTCGCGCTTGCTCCGCGCAAGGTAGAAGCCGCGGCCCACGGGCGCGAGGTAGTGCTCGGCAATGTCGAGCCGGTTATCGGCACGCACGGGGAACTGCGGGTGGTTGCGGAGCTCGCTGTTTAGTGTGTACTCGGTGAAAGAGGCGAATTTGCGTGTTTCGCCTTCGTCTGGGGCCGTCTCGTCCGGGGCCGCCGCGTCCGGGGCCGCCACGCGCTGGCACTCGATGTCGACCGCCGAGTCCGCGGTGCTTCTGTGGGGCGAAAAGGGCTCGTACCCACACAACCCAGGCACGTGCACGTGCATCTTGTAATGGCATGTTTTCATCTCCATGACGTCCATGATCGCCGCGCTGGCGCCCCCGCTGGCGTCGCAGCGGTAGACGACCTCGACGGTCCGCGGCTGGAGCGTCATGTCGCACAAGGAGCCGTCCGTGACGATCTGCAGAACTGCCTTTTGCGCCAGCTGGTGGGAGAAAGGCGCCGTTTTTTCCGCCACGAGCGTCGCGGAGCGGCCCGCCGCCTTCACATGCGCCGCGTGGTCCGCCTCCAGCGCCTGGTTGGCAAACGAGACCTCCCCCACGGACGCCTTGCTGAATCTGCCCAAGACAAAGACTGCACTTGGTTGCTGGGGCACGTGCTTGGCGCCCCTTTCGTCCGGGGCCGCCCCCTCGTGGTACTGGATGATCTTGTCGGCGCTGCAGAGCGCATATGTCCAGTACATGCCGCGCAAGTCGTACGCCCAGAGACAAAAGCCCGGTGGAAATGCGGAATGTATGATTGCCAAGGCTTTGGCGAGAATAGCCGCCGGCGGCTCGGCCTCGGGCTCCGCGAGATGGCGTGTTGCATTCTGTGGCTCGAGGGCACTTTGCGGGTGCAATTCGCAGAGAAACTGGTCGTTGGCGGCGTCCACATTAGCCGCCCTGGAGTTGCCTATATATAGGCGGAAGTAGCTCGTTTCCGAGGCGTTTTTCCCGTTTTCGGGGCCCAAAAGCTCCTGCGCTAGGCTCGGGGGGAGATGTGAGTCGTATAGTTTTAGGTCGAACGGGGTGGACGGGGCAGCAAAACACAAAACAGTTGTCGGTAATAAGCTCGCGCCTAGCGCCAAGAGGGAGGGCTTCATTTTTGCAGCAGGCGGTGAAATCTGGACTTATTTTGGCACAAATCAATCAAGGGGTGCCGCTTTATGCTACCCTTGAGTCAATTGGGATATTTAATACAGTGTTGCGTGGAATGTGGTGCACTATATCTATCTCGTTACTTCATTTAAGGCCACGATAGGCGGTGTGGTAAAGAATGGGGCCAGGCGCGAAATGCGAATCGAGCGGGCCAGGCCCTGTGAACCGTTATCTGATATTCGTATACTAATATATGAGAGCGGCTTTAGGTGTAAAAAATTGCGTTTTGCTTGATTTTCTGGTTTTAAATTGCTGGAACTCTCTTATCAACAGCTTTGTTTGCATTTTTTTCAGGAAGGAGTCTGTGTTGTGTGGTGCTTATAGCGGCTTGGACCTCGGTACTGGACCACTGGCCTCGGCCCGGAATAAGTGAGGCCTCTCTAGCTAGTCAATGTTTACTAGCCGTCTTCTTCTTGCTTGCGATCTGGTTTGTTGCAAAGATGATGGAGATTTGGAAGCTTGGTAATTTACTCACTTCCAAGCTTCTAAATATATATTACGGTCAAGATGAGTTGCGGATGGGAAGGTGTATTGGAGGATCGCACGGATAACAAAGTCTGGAAAATTACTCAATACCACAAGTTGCAATGCTAGATTTTCTTTAAAGACTTAAGTCTCAGTAAATCTCCTTATACTTCAGTTAAGCGCTGTATCGTAGAAAGAACATAAGAGAGAAATGAAGGGGGCGAACTGGCTTCTTTCCTCGTAACTCGTTCCTGACACTAGCACCTATAGGTGACAGTACTTCATGTTTGAGTACTCCCATAAATGCCTTTCGAAGCTCAAATCTATGATATCCATCGGAACTACAAGAGTAATGTCACCCTCGAATATGTCCAACTTTCGCGGGCAATCACTGACCATTATGAACTACAAAGAAGCTTATCAGAGTAAGCACACCGAGCGCTCATAAAGGGGTTGATTAAGATCATGCTATTCAAGAAGCTAGAATTAGTATGAAGGCTTTGAGCATATTGAATAATTAGCTTTCAGTGAACCAATAACCAGAACAAGTTCGAGACACTCGCATCAGTGTGGCAGAATATGTTATTGGTGCTACTCTATATACGGGATGTATGCTGGTAAAGAACAACCCAGATATATTGCCGGGGCTAACTTCCATCCCAAAACCAGAGAAAGTTCTTTGTGGGCTGATAAGATACAAAACGACACTCCATATTCTGGATTCAGTACATGGTCATCTTTAGCGGTAGACTTCCCTTGTTCGAAACAGCGCCCTGTTCCTCATTCAAACGAGACCAGCATCTCGCGAAAATGATGAAAGAAATCGAACTTTCATGAAGAGTGTGCTTTTATACTTTTGTTTATTAATCTAATTGGTACAGCGATTATATACTTTAGTGAAGTATTTAGCACATCGGGCTGGATGCGTGGCTCACTTAGAATTGTATTAGCCGAACCCGGGAAGTAATAGTAAGGCCATCTTCTGGCGACTTTATTCGAACAGAAATTTCTTCTTTGTCAATGCCGTGTTTCGAAGCTCTTCGGTTCTCAAGGGCAACGTGGTTGAACCTTTTCTATATCATTAGACTTCCTCTAACATATAGTAATCTCAATGCATCATGTTGCCGTGACGAGCCCAAGTCAAAACGTTTTCGGTTCGGCTCAATAAGTCTTGATCTTTCTTCTTGAAAGTGGTCACAAGATCAAATAGGAGAAATTTCAGCAAATAGCAGTTAGTAGCAAAGCTGGGGCTGTGTGAAAGTCTATCCCAATGACCATTTTGACCTGAGTCTTGGGAAGTTCTTCTTTTGCCCCAACGGTTTCTTCCCCTTTTTTTTATCTTTTTTTTTCTTCTGTTTTTCTTTTCCTTAGTCTTCTTTAGTATTTTTAGCTTCTTTCGTTACTATTCTCTTCTTTGTCGTCTGTCTTCTCGAAGAAGAGAGACCGAGTCCCTGTGTATTTGTTAGTAGTCCATACTCTCGATCAGAGTGTGGGGCGAGGCCCTGGGACTTCTCTTGCATTTCTTGCTGAGAACTTTTGGAGAGCCAATTTGAGAATCAATGAGTGATTCACTGGAAGTGTTCACTTCTGACCCTGAAAATGGATCAGAAGAGTTTACAGATCTCAAGGGTGATTCGAAAGAAATTAAGGAAATGGTGGAAGAAGAGATAGAAGAGAGGGTAGAGGAATTGAGGATGGGTGATTGCAAAGAGCAAACCAATGGAGTCCCCGTAGCATTTTCCTTGTGAAAGTCCACAGAAATGTCCCAGGTATCCATAGAAGTGTCACAAGTGTCCATAGAAGTGTCCAAACCAGTTTCAGTAGGAACTGCCAAGGTTGTGGGCTGGACACCATTTGCCCAAATTTCAGTGTGGTTTCCCAATGGGGCCTGGAAATCATCATCTCCAACCCCAGCTAAAACCAGAAAGGGGTTGGCTAAGGTATAGAAGCCCAGATTCTGACTCTGCGTTCTCGTTTCGGGTGTCTCCAATTCTGGGGAGCTTGGCTCGATCTTTTCTACTAGAGCCCCAGAGACTCTGCACTTCTTGCGTTGTACTTGCCAGCCTACTTCGATGTTTACTTTTGGGTACACAACTGGTGCAGAAACACGCCGCCATCCCTGAGAACACTCGCCGAACATTTGTTTGATTGAAGGCTCTGTTTGCACTTTGGGCTCAGAAACATGTGGCGTCGCCACCAGAGAATTCAAGTCTACGTTTTCAGAGGGAGCGATATAAAAGTTTGTTCCTTCGAACTGGGTCTCATTTTCGGGTTTGAAATTTACGGGTTCTTCCTGAATTATGGCTTCAGGCACTTCTTCAGAAACAGCTTCCATAATGGAGCTAGAGACTTCGAAAGAGTCAGAGACTTGGCCGGAAACACAGGCAAAAACTGAGACTGGAGTCAATACTGAATAAGCCGTAAGGGCCATTTCTGGAAACGCGAGAAATCCGTTGTTTGCTCGGGTAATTCTACTATAGTCCCCGCTCTTGACGGCTCTTGAGTACTGAACAAGAGAGTAAAAAAACCGGTGGGAGGGATTGGGAGATAAAGAGTAGTATTGGAGTGTAGCAGCCGAGGATCTCTCAGATTTGCAGCCAGCTTTGGCGCTGCGCAAAAAGTGGCAAATCTTTTGGAATGCGGCGGGGCGGAATGCGGCGAAACGAGATAAATATTTTATTTTCTTCCAAATGTTCAAAACAGAATATCGCCCCTTGGCACATTGAGCGGTTTTCACCATGTGCTCCAGAAGTCGTGTGAGGACTTGGGGGTGGAACGTCATTCGGCTCGTGTGGGTGGGGAAGAAAAGTGGCACAAAAAGTTCCGGGTGCAAAAAGAACGAGCCGTCTCTTATATAGACAGAGTTCAGAGGACATTTGAGAGTTCTGTTGGCTAATTGCGTGCCTGTGAGATTATGCACATGTAACTTGAGTGAGCTGAAAGTAGGACAGTAGTAAGTGAATGATCTTTCAATGTATTTGTCTTGGATTCAGCCAGTTGCAACTGGATTTCATCAGCTTCTTGAATTGAGTTACAATCTAGATGGAACTGATCAGAAGGCTCGCCGACTTAAGTGAAGTTACCTGTATTAGATTCGTACATCACTTTGATTGTTGATCTATAAAAGAAGCCACATGTATGACCATCGGTTTAGGGAAAGGTTATACTTTTGTAGACTAGAAGAATCTCCAAAGAACTCTTCATGAGAAGCTGAAGAACTATCACCCCTTTGGACCATCTGTTTAGACCTACACTCGGTGGTGCAGCTTTTGTGGAACACATTACATACGAGAGTATATTCAAAAACTCAATAATATATTGGACAGAAATCATATAAATATCCTCTAACGTTTAAACTGATCGGAATCGAGACATAGTATCCATAAGGGACGGTCAGTAAAGTCAACCAACTCACGGACCCTCACTCAAACCTGATCAATCCCGGATCCACTTAATTGAACACCGGAGTTGAGACTTTGGGCCACTGGTCAGAATCTGAGTACTCCGCAAAACATGGAGACGCCTTACTCGGGGCCAAAGAGATTGTCAAGTCGAGATCAAACCCAGTATCGTGGACTCTGTGCTCTCTCTTTTTGAACGCATGGAAAAAGTCTTGGATGGAAGAGCTGCTCGTGACAAAATTAGATCTCAATCTGAGAAACTCAGCTGGAATCACTGTTTCACTCGCTGGCTTTGTGCTCACCTGTTTTTTACTTTGGATCTCAGGAAGTGAGGTCTGATAGGCATCCTCGTCAAGGTCGTACAAAACCAGATATGGGTTGTTAGAGAATTTAGAGTCTTTCTGGGGTAAGACTGTCTGGTGTTCAAAAGGCTCTTCCCGAAGAAACGTTGTTTGTGTCAAAGATCTCTGGATCCTTTTAAGCGAGGGGTACAGTCTTCGAGAGAGTCCACGTTTGCGACGCTGGGTCTGCCAGCCGAAGCTTTCGTGTTCTTTTTCAAAGTCGAACGTGTGCACCCAGTTCAAGGTAGCTTCTCTGAAAACATCAAGATCGTTTTTTCCCTTTCTTCGAGATCTAAACACACGTCCATTATGGCCTTTGGGCATCTCCACAACGGGCTCAAGCATTCTCCATTTGGTTGCAAAAATAGAATCCACAGGATAGTCGGTCATTGAAGCGAAAAACAAAAGTCGAGGGTTTTTTGGAAGCAAAAAATGTCCTAGATGTTTTTGGGAACAAAAAAAGCTCTGGGTATTTTTGTGTAGAATAAGTAGACACTTTTATATTATTATTAGGGATTTCGCAGCCACAAGAGGACGTGAGGATATACATGCCTCAAACAATTGCGAGTCGCGTCCCAAGAACCTGAAGCTATTTTCCGTGGATTCTTTTCGAAGGACTATTGAGGCTTAATAAAAAGCGAGTAATTTGTCTAGGGAAGGAATCTGATGTAATATCTTCTCATTCCTAGAAGCATAATCTGTCACATCTTTTCGGAGTTGCTGAGCATCGCTGAGCAGAGTTCTTCTGACTGTGTGGTAGATGAATGGAACATGAGGTTAGTGGGTTGAACATATCCCTTGTTTTGTGGATGTAGATTCGGTGAAACACTAGTTATGTCGGCAAAACAACATCTTTGGTCATGGACTTGTCAATTCAGAATAAAATGAGCACACGCAAATACTTAGAACTAAACAAGACACCAGAAAAGTGGTATGTGATATACTTGAGCAAGCCAGAGTTGAGACGGTGAGAAGTGTACTACTTGTTTTCCCTGGCACATTCAAATTTTTTAGTATCAAGACACAAGATTGGGCTGTCACTTGCCGTCACCATCATCACTGCGCCGCTTAAGAATGTAAGGAAGTAAGACGTGTCATATGCTAGTTTCTGGTTTGGAGTTTGCATTTTAGTAAAAGCTATCTGACTCCTTGTTTCGGTGAAAGGGCCTAGTTCTGCCGGTGGTTAGGGACTTCCGGGCCAGAAAATGTTTCTTTCAAGCAAATATAGGAGCTGAGTATTCTTTCAAATATCATCGTATGGCTTTCTTCTAAGTTCTCACCTGATTTCAAGACTATTTGACGCGCCTCGGTAACCCGAATAGCCTTAATAACAGTGAATTCTGCTGTAAAGGCGAACTTCCCAACTTGAAATTTAGCTATATAATATACTAGAAACAGAACATACCCGAGTGGTGAGAAGAAAACCGTCAAGGAAGGTGGTTTTTCGTTGCCACTTGATTTTGCAATCGACTCATGAACGTCTCTCAGCTCCTCAGCAGGATAATTTCTAAACCGATATGCCTAGTCGTTAAGTCCCAGTTATGAGCTTTGTTTATTCGAACTACCTGATCAAATAGAGAAGAGTGATCTGAAAGATAAATTGCAATGTTCTTTTGCAACTTTCATATATTTTTGAAAGTCAGATCAAATTTTGAGTAACATTGGCTCTTTTCTACTCCAGGGGACCAGTCGCAAAAAACAATTTGATCCATCAAAGACCACGAAAAATCGGAAAGACGATGAAAATTACAATTGCTTCACGAAATTGATTATTCAGAGTGAGACTTCAAATATCAAAGTCAAAAGTCAATTTAGTTTCTCCATTTATTCCAAATGATGAAAACGTTTAACTGATAATGCCTCTCCTCACCTCTGTACATACACTGCGCGATCCAAACAAGCGCATATCAGATTAGGAAAGTAGAAGCATACAGGTCTTTCGATCCCATCGATTATATCTCTTCAATCACCAGTAAAACTGATCCGCTATTCTTTTCCAGTTTGAGGGGATTTGAAATATATTCAAAGATATTTTCAAAGCTCCAAAGGAAGTTCTCAGACAACTCAACCAGACCTCTTACACCATTCAGTCTTAAGCAAAACACACGAAAAATGACTGATCTTCAAGTGGGCGGTCTTAAAACCCCCGCTTTAACAGATGGCGAACTTACAAGTCCGGCAAGTGAGTCAGGGAAATCCGAGGAACTGAAAAAGCAAAGTGCCCTCCAAGTTGCTCAGTCGCTAGAGACAAAAATTCATGAGTTGACTGCATCTTTGGAAAAGGACGAGCAGTCGTTGGGCACACAGCTCACAAAAATGTCAAAGCAAATCGACGACCTCTTGTCGAAAGTGAGTTCTTATAATGGAAAGGAGTAGTTTTTGAGAGGACTTTGATCATTGGCATATTTGAAAACTGAAGCTGAGAACTGCTTGTTTGTGGTGGCTTCTCGACCCAGCTCTTTTGACAACTCCATCTAAATCGAGTTTTACATACAGATAGAGTCAGAACCCGCGCGCCGACTAGGTGTTGTCACTCAAAAGCACCCAGACTAAGTCTTTTCGATGCACTGTCTATGAAAGAGGCTCGATGATCATTGGATGAAGCGCCTCAAAGTTCTGTCATAGACGATGCTTTAACGTTGTGTGACAGCTGAAAAAGGCTGGTCGAAAAAGTAAGAAGAATAGAAGCAAGGTGAAAAAGAGAAAATTTCCAGATGATGATTCAATGGACCATTTGGTTGATCCGCATGAAAATTATGGTGACAGTAACGTGAAGGCTGAAAGAGCTATCAGATCACATGTCTGCCTCCAACCCGAGCGAGTGGTTCTCAGCCCGATGTTATGCCTGAACGAAACAAATTTTGAAGGTACTACATGTGCTAGACAGCTTCTATATCTTCCATTTTCAAGTAGATCAGTTGAAAGTGCAGTTGTCCAGAATCTT
Source organism: Metschnikowia henanensis (assembly GCA_030674755.1). Classification (NCBI taxonomy): domain Eukaryota; kingdom Fungi; phylum Ascomycota; class Pichiomycetes; order Serinales; family Metschnikowiaceae; genus Metschnikowia; species Metschnikowia henanensis. The sequence goes on along the minus strand of JAKUBE010000009.1, from coordinate 7,342 downwards.
ATCTGATCGGTCATTCGCGTTGTGAGATACTTTTCCCAACCACATTCTTTATAATGCAGAACTTTCCACAGTGGAGTTTTTCAAACTCTTGGAAATCTTCTTTGCTTAAATTGATCAAACGAAGTAATCTTTTTTCCGTCTCTCGTATAAATTGTAGATCGATAAGTCAATAAATGCGGACCTAATGGCTGGGCTCTCGCAAATAGGCCTGTGCGCGCACATGAATGTGGGGCTCTTCGCTTCAAACTAACTAGACTATATTGGCAAGATGGGTCAAAAACGATCCAAAAACCAGATCCGAAGAGAGCGGCAGAAGCTACGAAAAGTTGCGGGTGTTGATAAGAAAAACGCGGCTCCAGACGACGAAAAGACAGTGGCCCTCCCCAGCCTGGCTCTGCCTCAGAAGTCTTCTCCTGGTACCTTAGAGCCCTCCGAAGACACTTCATCAAATGTCGTCGAACCCAAGGCTGAAGTTAAGCAGCAAAACCTGAACGATAACGATAGAAAGGAACTGTGTCTTGAAAGCGAGAAACTGTCCGCGATAGAATCAAACGCAGAAGTGTCAACAATCTCGGATCCACAAGCCTCAAACCCACAAGACCCAAAATCTGCGCATGGTAAAAAAGGCGCCGAGAAGCCACTACCGTCAGTCTCAAAAGGGAACGAAGTAGACGCAACTCAAGCTGACATTGGGGAAGATAATCCCTCCAACGTGACACAAGCAGCTCCAGAAAATGAGCTAGCGGATGCCTCTGAGAAATCCACGAGAAACGACAATCTTGAAGCTCTGAGCCTTGATGACTCTCTGAAAGAACACTCAGACTTAAACAAAACCAAAGAAAGCCAAGAGTTCACCAAGGAACGTGATGACGAGAGCCAAGATACTAATAGTGACGACGGAGACACTGCCGGTGAGAACAAGGCTCAGGTATTTGAAATCTTCTCGCGGCTTACGGATAATCTGGCCTCGCAGCCTGACGACCACCCCGAGCCAGAGGCGGCTTCTACAGAACCACTGGACTCGCTTCTTTCACAGTACTCCGGGATATTCCATAGGTTCGAACCGGAAAGACAGCCCCAGCGCCAGGTTGTGACATATAGTGAAAGAGATATCACGTCTTCGAGTGAAAGCTCTTCAGACGACACGGAAGACGAGAGTGGGGACACAAAACCAGTATCAAAACGCCAAAAACGACTAAGGGAAAAGATCCCGATCTCCGTGTTGAAAGCGTCCGCAGCCAAGCCACAGGCCGTCGAGTGGTACGATGCAGATGCCCCGGACCCATACATGGTCGTTTACATGAAAACAGGGATGAACCACGTGGCCGTGCCGCTGCACTGGCAACAAAAGAAAGAGTATCTATCCTCCAAGCGTGGTGTTGAGCGGCCGCCCTTTGAGCTTCCCAAATTCATACAAAACACAGGCATTGCTGAGATGCGCAACCACGACCCTGACTCCTTGAAAAAACTGCAGCGTGACCGGGTCCAGCCTAAGATGGGCCGTCTTGATATCGATTACCAAAAACTTCACGATGCGTTCTTCAAGCACCAAACAAAGCCCCGCATGCTCGCTTTCGGAGAAGTCTATAGCGAAGGCAGGGAAAAGGCCGACCAGCAGAACCACGACGTGGCACGCATGCGCCCGGGAAAAATCTCCAGGCTGCTAAGACTGGCTGTGGGCATGCCTGAAAACGAAACAGCCGTGCCTCCATGGATCGCCGTCATGAAGGAGTTGGGGAAACCGCCTTCTTACCAGAACTTGCTCATCCCCGGACTTGATATCGAGTACACAAACCTGGGATACCGTGTTCAGTATGGAGAAAAAGGCCAGGCTCTGGAATTGCTGGCGGCAACCTGGGGTGCACTAGAGGATGGCGAGGAGTCTGAGGCTGAACTGGAGGAACTGGAGGCGGAGGACGAAGGTCTGGACGTTGATGAAGAGAACGACGTAGCTGATGCAGGAGACGAGACTCGTTCCGCCGGTGCCTATGACGACGAGCAACCCGAAAAAGTGGAGATCGCCGAGTATTCCAAGATCAAAACATCGGCCTCCTCTCTGGGCGCCACATCGAGTCGGGGCGCCCTATACAAAGTTCTCAAGGAGAAACCCGTGGCAGGAGATTCCGGTACCGGAAAGCAGCAATATGATCTTGAAGATGAGGCAGAGAAGTTCAAACAGAAGGAAACTCCCACGCGGCAAATTCCCGATGAGACAGAGGAGTTTCGGTTTTGAACTCTTTCACGAATATAAGAATTTAAATGAATGCATCTTCCATAGGCAGAAGCGGGTGAGCAGGAGCTTGACCCAGATCTAGTCGAATGAAAACGCAAAGCCCGTATCTAAAGTATCAAACGGATTCAAGTATCGTATAATATCCTCGTCGATTCCCTTGAACATCTCTTGAATAGAGAAGCCAGAGGATTTAGCGCCATCCCCAGGAATTGGCTCTTGATCGTTCGGAGGGACGATCTCTTCAGTGGAGTTGTTGATGGATGAAATGGCCATGGGGGCCACCTTCGCATCATTGTTACTTACCATTTGCTGGGCAGCGAACTTTTCCACCTCCTGGCCCTTGCTGAGATCGGTGAGCTTGATGAAGCTGATATCACTTCCGTGGCTTGTGAACAACTTACCGTCATTGGAGTCAACGATGGGGATCCAGCGGCCGATTCTTTTCAAGAGATCTGAGAACCGCTCACAAACTTGCAGGTCATGATTGCTTTTGGAAAACTCGATAACCCCCAGCACTTCGTCGTAAAGAGACGACAATCGAAACTTCACTGCGTGGATTTCCGGGAAGTAGAACTGCAGAATGTCGGACTTGACCAAGATCAGAAGCCGGATCAACGAAACAAATGCGGCAAGGGTCCTGTAGTATACGAACGTCGGGTACACTATAAGCTCGCCCGAGTTTAGCTCGATGAAGCATTCGATACTGCGCTCGCAAATCTCGCCAAACTGCATCATGTGCTCGATGATCATATTCTTGTCTTGTTCCGGAAAGTATCTTTCCTGAGCTTGGACTGGGGCGTCGGCGGTCAATTTATAGATATACCAGCTGACCAAATTGTCGTATATCATCAAGTTGAGGTGGTAGTGGGTGAAAAGCACACAGTACTTTTCGCCAGGCGCCATTTGCATGGTTCCGGTGCCGCTCAAGAGTCCGGCTTCGTCGACAATATCGATCAATCTTTTCTTGTGGATCAGAAGGTCTGCCACCAACTTCTTGAACTGCAACGAGTGCGTATGGGGACCAGCCGGGCCAAGAGCAGCAAACCCGCCACGCTCTTCTTCGGACGTCAATAGGTTCATGGAGACGCCGCTTTCGGTCAAGAAGTCCGAGATTTGTTTCCCCACACGTATCACCCGCGAGTAGAAACAGAGAAACTTATCGTTCAGCATGGGAGCGGCTTCGGGCAACTGCCGCAGAAGGATTTCTGTAGCCAACTTGTGGCGAGGTGACCACGTGGCGAAATTGAACCTCGGCAACGAGAAGTTAAGTGACCCACACAGGCAGTACACTGCCAAGAAAGAGCGGAGATTGTTTCGCTCCACGGAATCATCCGAAATGGCCTCGGTCTGATTATTCAGCGAGACGTTCCCCGCATCAATACACACGGAAACGCCATACGCTGTGATCATGTCGATGTGGCTTTTGTAGTGCTGGGCGCGCAACGCCGGGATCCCCCAAAGAGAGAGAATCATGCATGCAAACACAATATGGTAGGAGAGATCGACGGCCTCGACGTAGATCGTTTGCGCCAAGGCACGGGCCAAGTACCCTGTGACCCGCGCACTCAAGTGTCTGTTTTCCTGTCGTCCCGAAAACTTGTGGTCGCAAATCGTGGTCACGTAGATACACGCGAGCACAAGCAACGGGCTAGCTGCCATTGCCTGACGGAAGTCCCGGAGATGTACGGGAAAGGAAAGCACGGGGAAGTACACGGCTATGCGGTCGTGGAAGTAAGTGTACCGAGCCTTTGCCTCGTGCTCTGTGATAAGAGAAAAAAGGTACTCATGCGCAGAGCCAGGGTGTTGAAGGAGGGCACCGTTTTGTGAAGCAGTGGGGCGCGGCTTATCGGAAGAAGGTGTTTTAGTGTGTTCTTCGAGTGGCGGTTTTTCAGTATGCTCTTCAGGTGATTCGTCGAGTGGTTGTGGGGTTATGATCAGGCCGATTTCAGGTTTCTCCAGCGCCAGAGACGGGGTCTTTGGCAAGGAAAGCTGGTCTATGTTTGTTGGTCCTTTATGACGCATTTTGTGTTGGAATTTGTCGATCTCACGATGAAGCCGCAAGGCCAGTTTGGAGAGGGCTGTCATGTCATGTGGGGAGACATCGAGGACTGGTTTATCAGTGTGATACTCAGGGCTCTTCAGATGAGGCTCTGGCGCTCGCCCCGGATTTGGTGTGTACTCGTCTGGCGATTCTTTTCCCGAGATCGATGCTATGGCATAAAGAGGGGTTTTCGGGTCCTGCTTCAGATCCGAATTGCGAGAGGGTTGGGTGTCCCCAGGAAATCCATTCATAGCAGAAGGTGGTCTTTCTTCATCGTCAATAGTTTCATTCACATCAAACTCTCTTTGGGTTGTTCCAAAAGAGGCTCTTTGGGAATTTACTTTGGAAGAGCCGCCATAGAACTCGTCCCCACTCTTTGCACTTGTAGTAGCGTTATCGCCATTACCATCGCCATTACCATCGCCATTACCATCGCCATTACCATCGCCATTACCATCCCCATTAATACCATGCTTACCATCCCTATCACTCCTATAACCACCACCAATAAAACGTGGATCAGAAGCACTGCCTCCCCAGTTCGTTTCCGCCCTCGAACCGCCCACCACGTTCTCGTCAAACCCCTCATTTTCTCCATTTCTACCATTGCTACCATTTGGGCCATTGCTACCATTTCTGCCATTTCTGCCATTCCCCTCCCTCAACGTCTCTGCCGCAGGCATCCGGGCAAACTCCCGCCCTGCCTCGGCTAATAGCCGCTCCACTTTCTGCAAGATCTGCGCCGGGGTCCGCGAGGGGAGTTTCATCCCCGTTCGCCGTTTCGCCGTCTGTGCCGTGGGATCGTCATCCACCGAACAAGGAATCGATAGCGCAAAACATCGCCGGCACGAGCTGTAGCTCGGATCGTCGTAGACGCATTTGCTCTTGAGGCGACGGCACCGCGCACACGCACGTGCCACGCGCCAGCGCTGCGAAAAGTCGTCCGAACACGCGCGCTTCATCTTCGCCTTGTGCGGTCAGTTTTATTGTGTTTTGGCTTTTTACCTAGAGTGGCCAGGCGCGTCGCGTCGCGATAAGATAACGGCGCGGTCAAAAAATTGTCAGCGCGTTCTGGGTGTTTTGTATGGCTGTAAATCAGAAGACTGAGCGCCAAAATGAGAGAGAGAGTTCTTCGACAGAGTTTTTGTGGGGAACAGAAAATAGAAAAATCGGGTGTCTTGTCACTGTGGTTTGGGTTTGTGGGTCAATCAAACAATAACAAGCGGAATTGAAAAGGTTGTAAAAAAAGTTTGTGACTGGAAGGAGTGTGAGCTAGGCAACAAAAGAAAAAAGAGTATTTGTTTAAAAATTTTTGAAATGCTTTTGGTGGGAAATTTGTCTTTTACGGACGGTTGTAAATCGAGGTTTGCGTTGCGCCGGAGATCGCCGAGGGAGGTCTGAATCCTGGCCGAAATCTGGGGTACTGGCTATTAATCGAGGGCGGAACCGGAACTGAGATAATCGTGGCCTGGAGAAAAGTCGAAAGCTCAAGATGGTTTAGTTTTATCTTTGATTTTTTTGTGCTCGATTGACAATAGTTCCGACAAAATAGGGGAGAATAAGTGATGCTTATGTAAGAATCAACATGCGTAATTTCTGATGACCAGGGCATAAAATACGATTTAGCGTTGTGGAGCTTGCATACATTGGCAAACATGATAGTTACGTGTGGTTTGATAAACCTGCATTTTTTTAAGTTGACTACAGAAGTGGTATTATTATAAAACTGTCGAGTGAATAGAAATCGGAATGCAGTCGCCTTTAGTAATCACAGAAAAACACACTAGCAGTCATGCAGATCAACTATTGGATAATAAATCTCAATTGATATCAATCTACGAATGTTCCACGTATGAATGAGCCACGTAAGAATGATCCTTTCATGTCTCGATCAGACATTCAACCACTAGCTTCATCGGAAAAAAAAAAACACTAGAACTGTTGAAATTTTATTGCTATCACAATATACTCATAAGATTGTCTCTCAATAATAACACATAAAATGTAGAGACCTAGGTATATGTATAGACACGCAGCAGGCGCATGGTAGCCGGCTAGCTGCGACGTAAGGTACAGGCCTCGGGCTCAATTATTGATGGAGGAATGGGTGTGGTGTTTGTTCAGGCCACACATGCAATGGTGGGAGCGGCCGCTCGTCTAGGCGATGCTGACCTCGGGCTTAGGGTCCTTGATCTTGTCGATCTTGGCCCCGAACGAGGACACACACTTGGCCATCGTGGGCGACGACCTCGAGATGACATCGGTGAAGTAGAAGTTGTCGATCGGGTTCTTCAACGCAACACCCGACACGCCCACCTTCTGGTGTCTGCTCACGATATCCTTGAGGCCGATGCTGGAGACCTCAACACTGGCTGGCTCCACGACGTCATGGCGCACAAAGTGAGGCGCGATCTGGCCCAATCTCTCTCTGACGCCGTACAAGTCGTCGTAGGGCAACGTCTCGCCCAAGTACTCAGAGAGCACACGCACGATTTTCCAGTCCTCGCGCGCGGCACCGGGGGCGTTGGTGGCCGCACGTGTCACCTGTGTTCTGCCCTCGGTGTTGATGTACGTGGCGGACTTCTCGGTGTACGCGGTGCCGGGCAACACCACGTCGGCAATCGCGGCGCCCGCGTCTCCGTGGTGGCCCTGGTAGACAACAAAAGCATCCTTTGGGATGTCGCCGCGTTTGAGTTCGTCCGCGCCAAGCAAGTAGATGAACTTGGCCTCCTCGGTCTTCTTGGAGAGCGTCTGGAACCCGAGGTCCAACGCTGCCGCACGAGAGGCCTCGCGATGCAACAAGTTGACACCGTTCCAGGAGTCCGTGTTGAAGTTTTTGTTCTTGGAGGCAAAGGCCGCCACGGTCTGATAGATCGCGTTGGCGTCCTCGGACTCGGCAACGCCGGACCCGACGATGATCATGGGGTTCTTGGCGCCGGCCAACTTCTTGCCGTAGGCGCCGGCCAACGCGGTCTTCAAGTCCTTGGCCGAGGCGCCCAAGGGCTCAAGGTCAAACGTGGACTCGAAGCTCTGGCCCACGTGGGCAATGTGCAAGTTGGAGCGCAACC